>LGSM01000401.1:0-31981 GCA_001314345.1 Phytophthora multivora
GCTGCTCCAGTGCCTGCACGCGCATCCTCAGCAAGATCGAAGGTGCGTACAGTCTGGTATTGCTTGCTGTTGTTCCAAATTGCTGCTGACGCTTGTTCTCTCCTGCTACCAGGCGTGACGGATGTCAAGTGCGACGTGGAGAAGCAGCAGATCCTGGTGGAGGGTGATGCTGACGCCAACGTAATGCTGGAGGCGCTGCTTAAGTGGTCCAAGGCCAGCGGCAAGAGCGTGGAGCTGGCGGCCTAAGCTACTTATCGCCCTTACGTGACTGTCTGTGTGGATCTTCCTTCTTCTTTACGTGCCTAGCATCTCCCGTGCTTCCCACCTAGTTTTCTCTTCGATCATCGCAGTGAGAGGGAAGCTGAGGCGGGGGCAAAGCTAATCGAAGACCCTTTTTTTCGTGATTGGGCTTTATGCGTTTGGTTAATTTTTCGCTGTGGAAGATCATTACTCTAACTTGGAGAACAAGCTCCTCGGTCCTCTGACGTATGGATAGATACCTTGATTTGGGCAATGTGCATTATGCATTACAGTAAACTGTAGGTTTGGTTGCAGTCGATGGGCCTTGGGACGCTTTCGAGCCAGGACCTTGACGTGGCAGCTTTGGGCACCTTCAACATGGCCCCGTTTACATGAACAGTATCTGCATCACAGCTCAATCTGCCGACGGCAGCCAGCCGTTATAATAGCAGCGTTCACTGTGGGTAAGATAAAGATCGTGCTGTGCTGCTGTAATCTTTGCTTGCGAAAGAGCAACAGGCAAAACAGCTCGGCCGAGTGGGTACATGTTCACTAAATGCTCGCAGGTTTCCTCGTACAGACAACACACTTCGACGCATTGGCGGATGTCGCGGATGTCACCACCAGTGGAATCCCAAAGACGGGGAAGTGATGACGGGACCTCAACGCGTGGGCGCAATTCTCATCATCGAAACAACTTCCTTCTCTTAGCTAACTCGTCGGTTATTCCGTACCTTTCACCCCTCCCCACTTAAACAATGTATCAGGTCCACCAGACTTAATCTTCCGCCTGGCCCTTCATAATTCCACAGTCGCTGTTCCGCGCTGTCCGTACTCAGTGCGGAAGTTGACGTCCCGGCAACAAGCGCCCAAGAAGCTTCTCCTGCGGCTGGAGAACGCTCCGCCTGCCGCCGCCCAGCACGACGGCGATACCGCTACGCGCCACACAGGCGGCCACGGTGCCCTCCTCGCCGTGGCCCAAAGCTAGAACGCGCAATGCACCCACCTACGAATTGGGCGACCTGTTAGTCTTCGCCCTGAAGCTAGGCCCATATCCGTCCACAGAGCGGCGTGCGCGACGCTCGCAGAGTCACGCTGTGCTCGCGTTTGAAGTAGGTATCGCACTGACTGCAGGACTCGCCCTAGCGTGCGCGGAGCTGCCCCCGCGAGTGTACGCGCTTGTGGGTGGCACGTTACTCGTCTCGAGCGCCGGCATCTCCTATCTGAGTGTTTGTCACGTACTTAGCAGGATTCCAGGGACCCAACACGTGGGCGCGCTGCTGCTGGACCGCTCCAACCCGCGCTCGTGGCCTCGAGAGAAGCGCCGCCTGTTCCTCGAGGTCTGCACGTGGATTGCGAGCGTGTTGTCACTGTATAGCGCTTCTCACTCGTGCTGGATCGCTGTGTGTGGAGGAGCGGTAGCCGCGTTGGTTCTGGCCTTTGTTAGCGACTTGTTGGCGGCCTATTTGCACCTATTGGAGACGAGGTTGGACCCGCAGCAAATGCGAGGCATTGGAGGAATGCTGTGGCTCAAGGTCGCGTTGTCCTACGTCTGTGTGGGGTACATTATCTCGGACACAGGCACCAAGTTACACGCCTACGTGTTTGGAGAGGCTCGGGAGGAAGAAATGCAGTTAGAGTTCCAGTCTGTGGACCAATTGGTGTTCAACTACTTGTTGATCACGCTTGTGGGGGCCTCGCTCATCATTACAAGTGAACTGCTGCTGCTGTGTGCGCCCACCCGACGAGCGGGCATTATGCTGCAGGGACGTATTGTGGATGCTCGGAAGAATTGGGAACTGCATTCATTACGATCGCTGGTTGAAGTATCGGGAACATTTGGCGCCACGACGCTGTATTACAGCTCGACGAAGGATATGTTGCTGTCATTGCAACTTGGTACTTGCTGCGGCGTGCTGCTGATCCTCAGTAGCGAGCTATTGGCATCAGCAAGCCGTCCACGCTTCGTGGGGCCACCCAGTCCACAGGCAGCAGTGGAGATGCCCGCGGACCACTGGGTGAAGCTCATTCCGGTGGTTGTGATGATGCTGTACTTCTTCTTCCAAGTCTACGCCGCAATTGTGCGAGCTGCAGACGTGCCGTCAAGCTCACTAGCGCTCATGTTAGGCTTCATCGTTGTGGCTGCTGTTACACTCACAGTTCTCGCGTTGTCTGGCAGAAAACCGTCTTTAACGGAGTTGACCCGGTTCGGAAGACGGCTGGCTGCCAGGGTTTGCGTGGGCGTGATCACACTTGTGGCACCCAAGGTATCAGCTGGACTACCAGGAGTTCTATTCTCGTGTGGACTTTCGGCCTTCTGTATCGCCTTCTCGAGAGAGTGCTGGGATGACATCGAAGTGAACGAAGGTGGTAAACTGAAAGAAATTTCGTGTGCTCCACCGCAAACATCAGATACCTCGTGTTTTCCGAGTGGGGCCCCGCAGTCGTGGTCTGCTCGTGCTTTGAGCTTTGTGAAAGAAAGCTATCCCCACTTTTACAAGCGAGTGAAGTGGACGTTTGTGGGCATCATGGTGGTATCGACTCTTGATATGTGCTCGACCTTTTTCGCAGTGATTCACCAAGACAAGCTGCTGCTGTCCCTCTCGCAGTATTCCGCTATCAACGTTGTCGTTTCGGCTTCAGTTGGATACTTGACGAGTCCAGATCCGTACGAGCTGCATCCCGCGGTGCTTCTTCACACTGGTGCGAAGCAGTTCAAGAACAAGTGGGTTGTCTTCCCGCTTCACATGTTCGTGGAAACGCTGGTATTTGTTGGAGTTTTTGTTGGAACTTTTGCAGCCTCTTCGACGGCTTTCAGCTCGCTCACGCTTGCTGCACTGTCTGGAATTGTGGTATCAGTTGGAGGGCATTCGGTTTGCTCGCGTCTTCACTTGACTGTTGGCACACACATGCGCATGCAACTAACAGCTACCTGTGCTCTACTTTTCTGTTTATTCCTGATCACTTATGCTTCGATGGTATCTCTTCTCTCTATCTACCACTACTTTGACAGCATTGAGGCTGCGTTCTGCCTCGCGTCATTCGCTGGGATTTTCTTTCTGGCTGCGAGCGAGTTGTTCCTGATGTGGGAGCCAACACGTGAGGTGGGCTCACTGCTGCAGCGTCGGGTTACAAACGCCAAGGAGAACTGGCAGCTAGAGCCTTTGCGTTCTTTCTTGGAGCTGTTCACGTGGTTTGCTGTTATCTACGGATCGTTTGCAATGTACGACGATCTTGTGTTAGCGCTTCAACTCGGCACCTTTTCTGGGATTGCAGTGACGCTATCCGGCGAATATTTCCGAAAGAACCGATCGAAGCTAATTCCATGGGGAAGGATCTTACTCGCTGATAGTGACGTGATTAACACACCAATGTCCCCCGTTGCTTGTGAGAACGTTGCGGAGCCGAGCCGCGCCCGCCCGCTCCCCATTATGCTTTTGTTTGCGTATATTGGGTCAGGCACTTTCCAATGGATCTTTGAGAATATGCGCAGCCTCGAAGTCACGGTACTTCTGGCAACCATCGCCGGAATTGCCTTCTTGTGCTTCGCTGATATGTTGGTGCTGTTCAAGCCAACGCGATGGGCAGGTGTAATCTTGCAAGACCGATTCATCAACGTGAAGCAAAACTGGCGCGAGTATCCGGTTCGGTCATTCGTCGAGTTCGGCTGCTTCATGGGTGTTATCTACGGCAGCTACGCAATCTATCATGACTTGGTTGTTGCAGTTCAAGTCGGGACTTTATCTGGAATGCTGGTAACCCTCGGAGGAGAACAAGTTCGAAGCTGTGCGCGGGCTTTACCGTTGAATGGTAAGTGGTGTAGCGGATTATTTCGTTTCAAGATTACAAAAGGAATTGACATTTTCTTGTTATAACAGAAACACTGAAGACGGAGGCTGAGAAGACGCAAATTCTCCCGCTCCCAGTTATGAGCCTGCTTGGCTTAGTTGGAGCTGTTGCGTTCAACATTATATACACTTACCTTCGCAGCATCGAGGTGGCATTTGTCCTCGCTACCACGAGCGGCGTCATTTTTGCTCTTGTCGGTGATATGTTCGTCATCTGGAAACCTACACGCAAAGTTGGCATGATTCTTCAGGAGCGTATATTGTACTTCAAGACGAATTTCTCCAGTCATACGCGGCGGTCGTGGATGGAAATGGCTTCTCTTTGCGGTGGATGGTATCTATCCTATGATTTCTTGTGGCCTGGAGATCTTCTTGTCGCCATTCAGTTTGGCACTACGACTGGTATTGTGGCCTGCGTTTGTGGAGAGCTTACGATGGAGTACGTTGCTGAAGCTGAACGACGTTTGATTGCGAGTGTGTCAGCAAGACTGGCGGAAAAGTAAGTTGGCTGCAAATTTAGCCTGGAATTACATTACTTTATTGCCTAACGTATTCTCTGTGCTTGTTTTCTCTTTTAGCCCGCAAAGAGATAGCGCCTTCCTCAACCTTCCGTACGAAGTTCAGTTTGAAGTAGCACATTTCCTGACCGCTGAAGATCTTTTAGTAGCGCGGGCCACATGCCACAAGATCAACAACATGCTAAAAGCCGAGTCTGCTCGCTTTTGGTTGCACGCAAGCCTGCGGCGAACTGTTCGAGACCACTCTAATCACCGAGAACGCTCTCGAGCTCATAGCATCAGTCATCGGATGGGAAACCATGCCCGATCACTCGTGTATGAAGCCATCACGCTTGTGCTGCCCAAAATCGTTGGAGCTAGGTTCGTTTTCACAGTAAAAGGAGGCTTTGCCGATAGAGTTCGCTAACCTTTTTGTGCAACAGAGACCCGGCTCAAGTTCTTACATCTAGCAACGAAGCCAATCGTGCATTGAAGTGGGTGTATCTGAACGCTGGCTGGATTCGGAAACAGAACCTCCCACCGTTGATCAAAGAAGGCGAGGACGAAGACAACGCTCTCGTATCGTAAGTCACTCTTAGCTGTTCGTTTCATAAGGGTCTGCTGTTTAACCATTGTCATATTTTCGTTTGTGTGCAGATTAACCTTTGGAGATGTTGCTTTCGATGTATTCCGCCACATGCCCGACAAGAGCTCCTTGGGGATCATTATCACGCGCAACGAAGACCTTGCCATTGAGCATGTACAAGTGCCCAGAGGAGTTTACGACACAATTCAGCGTGACCCTTTCAGTTTCGTGGCTGCCGAGACCCTGTCCACATTGGAGGTGTTTTCGAATTGGCACCTGACAGTTGTAGCGTTCGCTACGATGACGCTCATTTTCATCGGACAATTTTCCAGCGACCTCCTTCGCGAATACATCCTGCCAGCTTCATTCACATGGTGGGGAGTGAGATAAAGTTTTTTGTTCAAGTACCAGCACGCGAATTGTGGCTAAGATTAATATTAAAACGATGCGTGTGCAGCAGTCATCGTGCCTAATCATTCCGAGTCCGTGTCTTCGTCTAGCTCGATGTATGCGGGTTCTTGCTTCACGCGGGCGAAGTGGTGGCGCAGTGGAATACGCACATCATCTTCTTTTTCACCGTCACTCTTGTGCTCTTCTTCATCCGAGGAATCCTCGATCACAATAATCTCAGTAGGAGATTTCGGCTTGCTTGGCTCAGCTTGTGGAGGAGGAGGCGACTCCAGTCTTGCCAAAGCTTCTGCAGTAGCCACAGATTCTTTAGGCGGCTTTGGCACGAAGGGCCCAGTGGTTACGTTGCCAGATTCCGAAATCACGCACATTCCCTGGCGGACGATTGTCTCGCTGTCGTCCAAAACGGAGAAACGCACCTCGCCTTCTTCTCCACCCACGTCATCATCTAACACTCGCAAGTTGTTGAGCAGATACGAAACCTTCATTTGCTGGAAATTGCTATTGCCAGCGCTTGAGGCTTCCTGCACCTCTTCTCGTGTTAGCTGTTGTTGCCCGCTCTCCCCACCCTCGATACAGCGCTCTTTCTTAAAGAGTTGCTCGCTTACAGACGTCAACTGGCACTCCACCGTGCCTTTGATCCACAGTTGCTCCACCACTACAGAATGCCTCGCTCCCATTCGGTGCGCTCGGCTGATAACTTGTTGTTCCACCGATTTATCCCAGATCTCCTCCAACAAGAAGATATGCGTAACGAAAGAAAGATCCAAGTCGTGCGACGCCAAATTTGAGAGCAGCAGGACGTGTACGTCTGGATCATAGCGGAACTTCTCTAAGTTCTCACTTCGCTCACGAGGATTAACAAGAGCGATGAAATCGGCTGTGGGGATGTCCTGTTGCTCGAAGGCGACCTTGGCACGCCAGATATTCTCTCGAAACTGGGAGAAGATGATAACCTTAAGGTCCAGCTCTCGTTCTTGTGAAGGTTGCGCGAATTCTTTCATCAAGTCGCGAATCCGAGCCACCATGTAGAAAATCTTGCTGGATTCAATCCTCCAGAAATCTCGCTTGACGTTGATAAGCCTCATGGACTTCTTTGCGACGGGAGCAGCTGATTTTCTCTTTTTCTTAACGAATATTTTCCTTCTCCGGTAGTCGTTGTCTTCAATCGGTTCAACGTGAACCCCAGGCTGCAGTGACTTAAATCCTTTGCGAGGATACTCCGCATGGCACAGGCAACAACTCGGTCCTGCCTCTTGAAATCTTCTATCAGCACAGTCAGTGCAGCACATGTGACCACATGGGAAAATCAACAACAAGTGCAGTTGTCGGTGGCAGCTTCTGCACTCTGTGGGTGGCTTTGGTCGACGAGAGTCCAGGTACGCGGTGACGCGTTGGATTCTAGACTCGGGCACTCCTGCTTGCCGCAGTTTCGAGATCGTTTTCTCTCGGCCCCGAAGCAAAATCTCTCCAGTGCGTGTTGGATGCAGATAAGCAAAGTCATCCTCGTCGTACAAATCCCCACAAAAATTACAGCACGATTCACCGAGCTCCTGTTTGACAGCTTCGATGCAATGAGCGCAGCATAAATGCCCACACGGGAGAACCATCAGGAAGCGCCTCTCCAGCCCACACTCGGTGCAGTCTGTCGTCTTCATTTCGACCGCACGCTCTAAGTACTCGGTGACATCAGCAATCCGTGATTCAGTCGCTCCAGCAGCCTCCAGCTTTTTTATAGTTTTGTCCATCCGCTCTTTTTTCAAAGTCCACTCAATCGAATACCCACCCATTAAAGCCAGGGTCAAGTCACCTTCCACTTGTGCAGCACCTTTGTAGTTCTTACGGTGCAACAGGCTTTTTGGGTGTACATCGCCTTGCGCGTTACGTTGGTTTCCAGTTGATTGGGGGAGATCAATGCGTGTGATCAACAGACTTGTCTGGACATTCTCAGCAATAGCATTGTACAATTTGAATTCACTGGACGTCGGCTCAACGAGAAGTTTGTGGCGGATTGGCTTTGGAAGCTTGTCGCCAAGTGAATCCTTCGTGTGTCGAATCATGATTCTGCTGAGGAGGTGCTGGAGGCGATAAAAACCAATAACCTCATTCTTCTCAAAAGGAAGAGCAATTGCCTTCGCCCACGAATGCCCGTCTGGTCGACCGTACGGCAGATTGCGCAGGAAGACGAGCAGCCCATGGATATACTGGAGATCTGTCGATTGAAGGGTGTTTGGGGACGGCGTTCCGGTCATTACCCACCGTCTCTCGGCACACAGCAACCTTGACATTTGCATTAGTTGCGTGGGGGCTCTACCGCCGAGCTTGTGGCCTTCATCCACGACAATTCGTAGCCAGTGGACCAGAAGCAAAGGCGAAATATCTCCTATGGTCTTTCCATCCATGTATCGAGCTGGCTGGTCCTCAAAGCCATATTTTACGGTGCGTTTCTTTTTCATTCCAGATGCAGGCCGGTGCAGCCTCCACTCCTTCGCCATTCTCGAAAACGACACAATCACCACGTCAAACCTCGCCAGCCTCGTAGCATTCGGTAAACTACTACGCATCCGTTCTATTGTGTCCACATAAACCTTCAGTCCTTGATGCACCACATGCCTTTCAATCTGCTCCGCCCAATGCTCAACCAGAGCGTCCGGAGCCACGATAAGAGAAGCGGACGAACTCACCATATCTCCAGGCTCAAGGCAGCGGCCGCGAGAAGACGAGCGGAGTTGCACACTCGACAAACTTGCGGTCGGTGGATCTACCCGGAGGGGCATCCAAGCGGTCGATTGTCCTTTTGTCAGCAGAATTAGGGCCAACATCGTGATGGTTTTGCCCAGCCCAGGTTCATCGCACAGCATGCCGCCGTATGCGTCATATGCAGCTTCGTTAAATTCTGTCTCCAACTTTCGATCGGTGTCGTTCTGTTTGCCAGGAAGCGGAATGGGTGCAGCAGAAGCGTATCCTATAGCAACGCACGCTCTCGCTTCATCATCCAGCTCAAACCCCGTCGTTGGTGCTCGTACAGCTTTAAATCCAGTCCAGCCACATCTTCAGCCCACAAATCCGTCGGCACCGCCTCAATCCGCGCCATCAAAGTGTGAAACACAGCCGGGAGACTCAGTTTCCGGTTGGGCTGGGGCTCTTGCAGAGGCTGCCTCTCCTCTTTGACCAGCACAGCAGTCTCCAACACTTCAACTGGCGGTGGGGAGGCTGGAGCTGGCTCCTGCATCTCTTCTTGTATCTCAGGAGTCGGCGGTCTGTAAGCTGCTACTGGAACTGGCACTGGTATCTCTCTTTTCACCTGCGCTTCTGCAGTTGGCTGCCTCAAATCTGGTACATGAACTGGATTACGAGCAGGGCTTGGAGTCTCGATGGCAGCAGACCTCCTTGTCCTCTCCGGGGTCACTTGAGCTCTTTTTGCCTTCCAGCGATGCAACTTGCAGCCCAAAACGTGACATTTGCTGCGTCTGGCAGCTGCAACTTTCTTCTTTTCCGTGTTAATGTCATCTGCATCACCAAACGCCTCTAAATGGCACTTAACGAAGTCGAATTCCTCGAGAATCGAGGCTTCCTGGATACCTTTAATTTGAAGGCGAACTCTAGCAAAGTTCGTGTCCACTGGCCGGACAATGTAAAGCCCATTAATACGAAGAACCCTACGCCGCTCGAGTTCCACCAGCCCGCGCAGGAAAAGGTCGAACTTGCAGCGAGGGCAACCTTTGTCCACGTTGACGCACTCGAGTTTTCGGGTCACACCTCGCTCCCAGAACTCGAGTTGCACTTCCAGGGACGCGGACAGATCCAGCGACACGCCAAAGCTGCCAGGCGCGTCGCTGAGCTCGTCCAAGCGCGGCACTAGCAACTCCAGCACGCGCGGCGCCAATGGGGCTGACGGCTCCGCCTTGACCGCCATCACCGAAAAAAAGATTGCGACTTTTGTAAGGCATAGTTTCGGCGAGATAAATTAGGGCATTCCTACTTTTATGGATTTTTTTACGAGTTTTTTTTTTCCAGATCTTCATTGAAGAGTCTTCAACGGTGACATTACTTGTCGCTAGCCTGTATTACCTTAGTGCTGGTATCCTGTTTGCAAGATAAAGATATGCTTTTCTAAAACTTACCTGCACGTGTAGCTGATGCTTTTATGACTTTTATGACGCCTCTTTGGTGGTCGAAGCGTCCACAGCAGCGTTAAAATACTGTATACAGTTTGTAACAGACTCTCTAGGGTCAAAGTAAGTTTGACTCAAACGGCGTAGTTCGTGTCAACGTCTGCAACAACGGATTGCCTCACTCTACACACAGCATGCCTTTCGGGCCGAAATTCGGCACGAAGCAATTCGCTGCTCGACAACCGGATGGAGTCGCCCGATCGCGGAGCTGTAGCATCGCGGCGTGCGTCGCAGCAACGGTTGCTGGGTGAGAGCAGACAGGTTCAGGAAGCTGTTCAGCCCAGTCTCGAGCGATGTGGTGAGGTGGGTTCGTCCAGCGATTGCCTCATTGTGCGCTTCGAAGTAACGTTGCATGTACATGTGTCCATGCTGTTCGTTTTCGCTTTCATCCAGTAGAAGGTAGTCCACAGCAAATGCAAGCGCCGGTAGCACGAGCCGACGTGAATCTGCGCTGCAATGGCTGAAGGAGTGAACCTCCGGGACGGCAATCCTTCAAACGCGCTGGATGGCATCATATTGAGTCGATGCTCAATGCTTCTCGTGTGCTGCACGACTCAAAAGTAGATAAACGTAGTTGGGACCAACGACAGCAGCGCGTGCCCGGCGTGGCGTATCTTTCGATTCACAGCGAATCTCATCCTCGTCGACTTCTGCGGACTGAAAAAAAGCAGTTGAAAAACGGGAGTTGAAGTGCATCCAGAGGACCCAAAAAAACCGTCCTCCCCTCGTGCGCAATCGACGTCGGCGGTGTCACAGCTGGCGCGCCTCAAATCAAGGCCATCGTCGGCTTCAAGGGAAGGGGGTGCCATCGAGGGCGCTCCACCAGGAGAACGTGCTGCGGCCGGCACGGATTGCAAGCTGCAACGCCGAGTACGACTTTTTGCCAGCAGACAGCGACGGAAAGATCGCGTCTCCACGACAGCATGAAGAAAACTGCGGCCAAGCTCGAGTTGTATCTTTCTCGCTTGCCGGCCGTGAGGCGGTCGTTACCTGGGAATCCGTAGATTCGCCGCGCGCGACTTTCAAGTTTGAATCGGATTGGCCGCCTTCCTCCCTATGTCGCATACTTCTAGCACAAGAACACGGAGAATTCAATACGGACATCCGGCAAGAGACCGTGCGCCGCATACAATTTCCAAGTGCGACGCTGACGCATCCGAATAGATCAGCCGCCGACTTGCAGTGCGCGCGCTGACGTCGCCATTCTGCCGTTTCCTCCGAAGTCCGCACCCGCCGCACGTATCCGCCGCTGCTCGCTGCCTCCGCGCACCCCGCAGCCCTCCCGCCGCCATGTCCCCCGCCGCCGACACTTCCCCCGCGCCGCCGTCGCGCGTCCTCGAGGAGACGGACTGGAAACTGCAACGCAAGCTCAAGCACCACCAGCGCGACGCCGGTCGCCGCACGGCCGAGAGCCGCGTCGAGCCGCGCTTCAAGCACCACGCGCATCACCAGCACCGCACCGATGTCATGCGCCTTGAAAAAGACGCGTGGCTGCCTACGCCTACGAAAAGCGCGCGCCGTAATATTCCTGATCAGCTGCAGGCAGCGACCGCAGTCCCGCGCAAGCATCATGCGTCACAACTAAGCCGCTCGGGACCGTCCGCCACCTCGTGGCCTCCAGCTATGGCTGCAAATGACGAACTTGACGAGGCAATGGACGTGCTGGTGCTCGCGACGTCAGCACCGTCCACAGCGAACGCAGGAAGACAGGGCGAGCACAGACGAGAAGCACGTCCAATGACGCTGTTCGAGAGCGCACGTATCTTCAACGAGTCTGGCCAATTGCTCAGTCACGACAATTTTGACGAGCTCGGATCGTCCCCCGACATGTCTGTGGAAGGCACACCCAAGCGCAAGTTTAAACGCCGCGTGGGACGCCGCAGACACGAGAACAAGCGCGCCAACGTTGTGGACGCGCTTAATGCTGACGAAGTGGTGCTGGAGCTCATGTGTCTGCTGTTCCCCGACGTGGAAGTGACCCAGCAACTGAACCTACTGCTGCTCGGTGGTGCCCAACACGAGGACGTCTTCCACTTTGACGAGGACGACATTGTGGAAATCCCTACAGCTTCCAAACCCAAGGGTGGCGTGCTGGACATTGATCTGCTTAAATTTCAGGCCGCCTTGACCTCCATGCTCTTCAGCTCGGACGCTTTGTCGCTGGAGATGCCAGCTCGCGGCACGCCAGCAGAGATTTTGCAGGAGATGTTCTTTACGCCGCAATGGGTCGCCCACGAGATGCTGAACATGGTGAAACTTGACGTCCTTGCCCAGTACGACCGGTTCGCAGTCATTTACGCGATCTTTCGCACGATTCCGGATTTGCGTCGGTGTATTTTGGCCGCCGCCGCAGAAGCTTCCCTGGCGATCTTCCAGCATCAAGGCCTGGAGGTGATTACACCCCACAACTCACGTAAAGATCTTGTCACGGTCAAAGGAACCATTGCATTTTTGAACGCAGCAATGGATACCATTGAACGCGACGCACGGTACAACGCCGAAGTGTTCGGCAGCAGTGACGACGAGATCAATGAAACCATTGGCGGATTTTACAGCCAGATCATGCGCGCGATTCGACTACTTGTACGCAGCTCGCCTGGAGGTAGCGGCAATTCCGACTCCAACCGGAACCAGCTCGAGAAATATGCGGAGTGCAGTGACTCCGCAGAGGCGACGACGTACCGCGCAATGGGCGAGCTCGTGAACCGGATGGCGGCGTTCTCCCCAATGCACGGCGAAGAGTTCCTCCGCTGGATGCTGCTGAAGTGGCCGCAGCGCAACGTCCAACTGCAGTTGTTCTTCGTGCGGTTCACAGCAGGTCTGCTCTCACAGTTCATGCAACTTGGCCTCATGTTCCCCCCAGACGTCGTACGCCGCACCTTCACGCGCATCCAGACTTGCATCCAGTCGACGCATTTCCTCGTGGCGCAGGAGGCGTGCAACATGTGCGGGAACTTCCAGCTCATGAGTGTGTACTTGTCTAGCGATCAATCTCTGCGCGAGAGGATCGCGTCTGCGCTGCACGAGAACGCCACCTCCCACTGGAACAAACGCATCCGCGAGATCTCCGACGAATGCTTCGACATGCTGCTTGATCTGGCATGAGCTCGAAGCTAATATGAAACCCATAGAAACATAAAATAACACAGGCATAGAGCCTTGTACTCGACAGTATGATAACCATATCACAATAGAAGATACTACAGTACCTGTACTCTCTCGCTCTGGCATTCTTTCGTGCTCCAGGCTCCAGCACCGAGAGGTCAACGCGGCAAAGCTTTGAAGATAGAAACTGAGCTTTAGGCTGAGGACTAAAAAGGTTGTTGCAACATGTTGCTTGCAAATGTTTCTTCAGTCGAAAAGCTTTTACGTGCTCAATACGTGGATACTTGCAGTTCCTTCTCATCGACATGGCGCTGCAGCTTGCTCCACGTCCGCAACTCCTTTTCAGCTCGGTCTCATGTCAATAACGCAAGCGACAAGTTGTCCAGCCAATTGACGGCGTGACGACACCTTGCAGACCGACGATCTGACTCACTACTGGTACTGTATGCTACGGTCATGCTTCGACTGGCGACATCACCCACCTTGAACGACTGCCGTTGTTGTTGCTGCCACGCTGCCGTGTCACACCTGGACTGCGCGACGCCCTCTCCGAGAGGCCGCACTTCCGGATCCCGTTGCAGTGGACGGACGACTGCAGTGGCTTCACGTTGAAGTCGCCTTGTTGGCAAATCCGCAGCCGCATTCACTCTGAGACCGGAAACTTTCCTGTCCTGGATATGCCGCAGCATCAGTATCAGACACCCGCGGTTGCATTCGTCCCGGTGCGTTGAAGTTGCCTTTTTGCCTCGAGCGTCGTAAAAACCTAATCGGGATCCGTAAAAAGGCGTGTGTAAAAACTATTTAGAAGATGCTTGTTTAATTCACTGAAAATTGTTGATACCATAAGCATTCAATATCAAGTTTCAGAGGCGTTTAACAAAATGACAATACCAGCACACAATATCCTACCACACAAAAACAATCATGATAGCAGATACCAGACTTCTTACGGTATCACATTGAATAGGGTCAGCAAGACCTACAGACTGCATCCTCTCTTTCTCACTGCAGCGATCACATCAAAGCGCCGGGCTCCGAGGTGCGTCTTCTTCGAGTCTTCGAGGCAGGCGGACAGGCCAGTGGGCGCTCACGGGTATCGTAGCTGGTCGGCCAGCAGCAGGTGGCGCAGAGCAGAGCACAGCGCTGTCACTATACTACAGGCCGCAGAGATCATTACGATCGGGTACTTTTAACCAGCAGCTTCCGCTACACGGAGACTCTGCAGGATGCAGCAGGTTTATAGTACGCGCCAGAGCGGCAGGATATCCAGGAGGCTCAAGAGCTGGCTGGTCTACACATTCGCTGTTTGGATTGCAGCAACAGCTACAGATTCGACGCTACGCGTTGAATCACTGGTGCAGCAGACGCAGGTCATCGCCCGGTGTCTAGAATGGGTCGACAATACGTGCAAGTTCGCTCCGCTGGAGCCCGTGCACTTCTCCGGGCTGGATCTCTCACAGCAGACTGTGTGCAAGGTACCGAAGGGAGTTTGGATTGAGCGAATCTCGCTCGGCGGGTGAAAAAAATCGAAAACTTATATTGATTTCGTGATATTAATCTGCAGGCAGATCTGTCGGTGGCTGTCAAGCAAATTGACTGGGAATCGACGTCAGGCGGACGCGGATCGGTTGATAGTTTGCAGGTCAATGGCGTTGAGATGCTGCCGACCCCCGTGCACCCGTCGCAAGCATATCTTCTGGCGAATTACCCGCACTGCAACGACATGTTTAACGTTTTCCCTCCCTGGGGGAATGGGATCATTGGTCCAGAAGGACGGAAATCCATTATTCCAGAGATCACAAGTGATGACCTGCCGATTTCGATTCATTTTAGTTGGAAAGGTCCGCACGAAGATTTCCCCGTATGCTCCATGGTTGGCGTCTCTATCGCCGGCTACGCGGAAATCAATATTTATCTTGAGGCGCAGGATAATTCAGGTATGGCGATGATGAATGGTTACGATGTTAGGCCATTACTGATTGTGTTTTCTGTGCAGTCTGTCCCGGATGGGACAGCGCCTCACATACGGCGTGCTTTGGTAATGGCGAGTGTGGTTGCGCTGCCAACGATTTAACCCCACGTACCTGCACATGCGTGTATGAAATCAAGTCTTGGTTAAGAAATCGGTAGACAGCAGACTAACCGCATTGTGGTTATTTTGTGTGGTTCGTAGGAACGGATATGCTGCTCCAGACTGCAGAGATTGCGCAAGCGGATTTTTTGGCGAGAAGTGCAAGCGTACGTGTGAGCCGTGCCTCAATGACGGCCACTGCGACTCGGGTTTGACGGGCACAGGAAAATGTATCTGTCCTGAGGGCTTTGACCCGGATACCCGATGTGCTACTTGCTTACCTGGTTTCTTTGGAGATAAATGCAAGCGGTGTTCAGACTGCAATTTCCCTCATGGCAACTGCGACGACGGTCTCATGGGAAGCGGTCGCTGCTCGTGCGCCGTGGGCTTTGACGCGGACAACAACTGCATGGAATGCATGGACTCGTTCTTCGGATCGACTTGCCAACCTTGCAAACCGTGCGACGGCGGCAAGTGCAACTACGGTCTTCTTGGTGACGGTGAATGCGTTTGTGCTGAGGGATTCTCAGCCGACTCGCGCTGCCTTGAATGCGAGAATGGCTTTTATGGACCATCGTGTACGCCATGTCGGACATGTAACAACCATGGCCGCTGCAATGATACCAGCTCTGGAGACGGAACGTGCTTGTGTGATGAAGGCTATACCCCGGAAAGCCGTTGTTCCCTTTGTGATGATGGCTGGGACTTTAATCCGATGACGATGTCGTGCCAGTGCGCCCCTCAGCACTTTGGAGCCCACTGCCGGTCATGTCCAATTTGCGCCCCCCACGGCCATTGCAACTCCGGGGTCGATGGAGACGGGAGGTGCATCTGTGATGTTGGTTGGTCCGATTCGAACAATTGTGTGGGCTGCATGGGCGGCTACTTCGGCGAGACTTGCGTTGCCTGTCGCAAATGTGGTGAGGGACGTTGTGACGATGGACTACGCGGTACAGGCAAGTGCAATTGTCACCACGGGTGGGATTCTCACACTGACTGTTACGATTGCGAGGAGGGTTTCTTTGGCGAAGACTGTCTACCATGTCCGCACGACTGCGGGCATGGTACTTGTTCCAGTGGGCTCAATGGAACTGGAGAATGTTTGTGCCACGAGGGCTGGAGACTCGAAGGGAAAATGCCATGTACTTCATGCGCTGACGGGTACATCGGACCAACTTGTCAGCTGTGCCCCGGCTTCTTGGAAAGTGAGGTAGAGTGCAACGGCCATGGCCAATGCGTCATGTCAGGCACAGAGGCAGTGTGTCATTGTGACGCTCGCTACGGTGGCGATGGTTGCGAGTCATACGATTTTCCGTTCGCGATGGTGGCCATTCTGGGCACCATTGCTTTGTCGACGCTAGGCTTTTGTATGTGCACTATGCGTCGACTGGCTCGGCAACCGCATTCGTTGCAGGGACCGTTCCTGAACCGTGGCAACAGCTTTTCGCAGTCAGAGTATGTGGAGATTTCAGACATGGCAGATCTAGAGTATTTCGTCTCGAACGACAGTCGCGACTGGCTAATCCCGTTCGACTCGCTCTCTCTGCAGTGCGAGGTGGGTAACGGAACTTCAGGCCAAGTGTTCCGGAGCTTGCTGCACAGTGGTGGCGGTAGCTCGGTGGTAGCCGTCAAGCGTTTGTACAGTCCTGTGACGGGCCAAGAGTACTTCCAGAGCTTCTTTCGGCGCGAAGTTAGCATTTTGAGTCGTCTTCATCACCCGAATGTTGTTCGATTCTACGGCGTGAGCTACTACAATCGCGTGTTGTACATCGTGACAGACTTTTGTCCGAAATCGCTGAGTGCCCTGATTGAGAACCCATCAGCCAAGGGCCCCCTGGAAGAAGCTGTCTTCATGAAGGTGATTAACCAGATCGTGAGCGGCATGGGCTTCCTACACAGCCGCAACGTGGTACATCGAGACTTGAAGCCAGCCAACGTCCTCATCTCGGAGACGGACGATGTGAACATTTGCGATTTCGGGCTTTCGCGGCTTATCGAGCCGGACGCCACTACGATGACTGCAGAAGTTGGTACGCCAAGCTACATGGCGCCTGAGATGGCGACAATGGGCGGCATCCAGTGCTCTACAAAGGGAGACGTGTATTCTTTCGGCATCTTGCTGTACTCTACCTGGTCGCGTAGTAAACCCTACGGCGACCAAGGCATGAACCCGTTCCAGCTCGTACGTTGCATTCTGAAGCCGTTGCATCCTTGCCATGAATGGTATTCTCACAATTTGTGTGCTTTCGATGATGTATACAGATGACAGCAGTGGTAAATGGACTTCGTCCTGTGATTCCAATCAGCTGCCCTCCCGCACTAGCACGCCTCATGAGGTCGTGCTGGCATCAGAACCCGGATCTGCGTCCGTCATTTCCGGAGATCAGCCAGATTCTCAAGGATCAGTGGCTGCTGTCCATGTACACCGACGAGGAAGAGGAGTATTACTACCCGGACTCGCCTGGACGTGTCCCGTCCTCACAGCTCATGTCTGCTTCCTCGTCCATGTCCACCATCCCCGCTGTAGCTGCTGGCCACCGCCGCGGCAGTAAAGATAACATCAACGCCATGTCGCCATTTGCATCGCCTCGCCACGGTGGAAGCGCTGGCTACGGGACCTACCACGAAGACGGAGAAGCAGAAAACGTCTCCCCGCGAGAAGACGACCGTCTTTTGGCAGAAGAAAAGCGGCCGCGATAGATTCTTATGACGACTAAATAGACTTGTGAACCACAGCAGGCGGCTTCGTTTCCTTGGTCTCCTACCGAAACAGACGACGCATATTGCGTCCACGTGCCAGTGGCCGGCGCTTGTAGTACTTGCGGTGGGCCTCACGGAGATGGCGAGGACGGATTGGCCCCGTCTCGCCGTTCTTCTCCATGATCCTGCGCGCTTCTGCAGTGATCTCCCCGACGAACACCTTCGTCATTCCACCCATGACAATGGCCATGACGTTGGTTACACTGGGCGCCCTCTTGTCTGTGGCCGAGCACTCGTGGATCGCCTGGGCCATACACTACGTACAACACAATGAACTGTCAATACCCACTGATAATTCCTTGCAGCATTTCTACTCGTACTACCCGCACCCGCTTGATAGCTCCCCGTTCAAAGTGCGAGCGGCGGAACTGTTCGTGGCGTCGAGCCTCGTCCTCCGACAGACCCTGCATCACTCGCAGCATGGCTGCACTGTCCGATATTTCCTCCTTTTCTTCGTCACTGTCCACCTCGTCCTCCGTGCTCTCCTGTGGGTCGTCGTCCGTTGTGACGTCCCCATGACGCGCCACGAGCGACTTGCTCTCGTCTTCGTCCTCCGTGTCCTGGGATGCGCTGGGGAGCGTCATGTCAACGTCCTCAATGTGTGTAGACGCATCGTCCCCTGCTTCGTGACTCTCTTGAGCGCTAACAACGCTCACACTCGCTGACAGTTCCGTCGCGGAGGCGCTACCCATTTCCTCCTCCATTCTGGTACTTTTTGATCTGTGATTTACTGTACTTGATTATGACGTGGACCACATGACATCTTGGTTGTCGGATAGTGAGTGATGGCTGCCAACAGTTTCATGCTTTTCAACGTGTTCTACTTGGTTTTTAAACGTCGTAGTTCTTGTTGGTTCTATCGTAGTCTGCACTTCTACGGGGTAGAGTACGTAGTTGGCGACGACCAAGTTGTGGTCGTCCAGCAGGAATGTCCAAATGGACTTTTGCTGTTCGACTGCAACAGTCACAACATTGACTTGACACGGTCAGTGTCCGTGACACAGGCGCGCACTTTATTTCCACTTTGTGTTAGGTCGATTTGCTGTCGGTGTCTTGCGGTGGCGAGGAATTTCCACGCGATTCCAATGCGCCACTGCCTCCCTCTCTACTTTCTTCGTCCATTTCCCGTTTTTCCTTGCGTTTTTCGTACTCCAGGAGCCCCTGCATGATCTGCTGCCGATGTTTCTCGATCTCTTCCATGCGCGCCATGGCCACATCCTGGCACCGACGCATTTCAGTCGCTTCCAGAGCGATGGCTGCAGCCGCCGCGAGTATGGGCTCTGCTGTGGCGGTATCTGCCGTTGCTTGTAGCTGATCGAGGAGCTGCGTCAACTTGCTGGCGAGATTGCCCACGGCTTTGGTCAATATTTGGTCGTGAACTTGCACTGGAGTACCTGGTACGATAACACGACTGTCACCACGAATGGTTTCCCGCGTTAGTAGGATAAAAATTGCTTACCTGCTCCTTCACCAACGAGCGGCGAGTTTTGTCGTCGATTACTACGCTTGGTCTTTTTGGACGCTGCAGAGGGCCCAGGTTCGTTAAGTTGTTTTGTAGCAGCGGCTACTACTAAAGTCTCCAGCGCTTCACTCGACCGTCGCGATGCAGACGTTTCCTCAGCTTTCGCTGGCCATTCCTTCGACGTTAACCTCATTTTCTTGGCAGTTGATGCCGAATACGCAGTTCTCAATCTTTCCGAGTACTCCTTGTGAGCCGCCTGGGTCGCCACTTCTAGTTGATCAACTTTCGCATGAAAAGCGTCCTCGGCTTCTCTTTCTTTCCGTTTCTCCGCTGACTGGGCAAAACTTTCCTGGTCCAAGGAGATCCCGACCTCCATCAAGCGCGTGATGGAGGCGCGGATTCGAGCGCTCCAATTGCGCTCTTCACCGTTGCTCTTTGACGGTTGTTGGTCCTCTACCTGCGTTAATGGCGCAGAAGTCTCTTCGTTTCTAGTTGTCTTGACGCCCACTACGTCCACCTAGGACATGCAGACACCAACACTGTGTCAAGCCACGACGCCTACGACGATTAAATGTGTTTGCCACCCACCTGGTCACTGTGTGGAGAGTAATTAGCGTTGACTTCTTCAACAGTAGCGAGCGGCTGCTGCGAATCTGTATGCGGAACACACAACAAGTCTGTGGTCATCGATCTGTGAGTCGATTGAGGCGGCGCTAAAGCGGCACCGAGGCCGTGGTGGCAACTATAATCTTCGTGGAAACGCCTAACGTCTACCATAAGCCCTACTAGCTCTTACGGAGCTTCGCAGTTAGTAAAAGCTCACCTCTAGCTGCGTTCGCACGACCCTCGTGCTCTTGCTGCCTCATTATCGCGGGGTGCTTGGCCTTTTACAACGCGAGCTTGGCACGTTTTAGCTCTCGTGTCTGCAACTGAGAGCGAGAGCGGGACAAAGCGGCGGAGGCCACACAACTCGGGGCAGGAGCTGGTGAGCGAGTGCTGATAGAGCGATCGCGGGCGCTGAAAAATAAGTGGCGGGGCGCCAGTGAAAATGAGAAAGTGTGTGGCCAACTAACACTGCACTTGAACCGATACACTGTTTCACAGTGTTCGACTCGAATTCGCCTGCATTCTGTCCTCGAACTTCGAGGACAGAATGCAGGCGAATTCGATGGCTACATAGACACGCGCCTGTCAGCCAAAAACCAGCAGCAAACTACCAAACTACCTTTGGTCGGCAAACGCAATTCTGAGCCAGGTAAAACGAGTCTACAATTGCTACTACGTGCCCTGTAGGTTGGGTCAACAATTCACAGACCCTTCTAGCCGCAACTTAATGGCTGAAAAAAGATTTTCAAAAAAATTCACGGTGCTACGTCTACAAACAAATGCATAGCGCTGTCCAACGCTTTAGTGGCGCAATACTGTACATTTAGCTACATGTACATGCACTGGCTCCTGTTCATGCAGCCATTCATAACAAATTACATGTATCACTTCAACACGAGGATGCACATCGAGAATATTCCACCAACTGTACCAACTAAACTTACCTGTGTATTAAATACATGTAAATTTAGTTGTACAGTTGGTGGAATATTCTCGATCTGTATCCTCGTGTTGAAGCGCTTTCGACCAATCACAACCGCTTGATCGCTCATTGGCTGAAATCCATTCAGTGAAGCGCTCATGAGCAGCTGGGATGTTGTCGCCGAGCAGCTCCTGCGCACAGCCTCCACCGTCGATGCCGACGTGCAATTCCGATGCCTAGCACTGCAACAGCAATGCGAGAACCTCCAGGGTATTTGTCAATATATTTACGACCTCCAAATGCCGCTCACTGAGGAGAAAACCGCGCAGCAAGCAGAGACTTTGGCCATGGAGCAGTCGATCCAGGACGCCATTCGACGTGCGCGCCAGATTCGAGCGGAATTGCCCGCTACAGACAGCACAAGTGGTGATGAGAGTGCCGAAGAACCTGGAGAGACTGGAGATCAGCAGTTGAAGGCCATTTTGGCAGTTGCGGAGGCGACTCGGACAGCTCAGCAGAGTTTGGAGCGGAAACCGGAAGCTGTGCCAAAGATTCAACTGGAATATCCACGGAAATTGAAGGCTTTGGAGACGCAGCTAGAAGACCTGCAGCTGAAGGAGAAAGAGGCCCCGATGCGGCATGCATTCTGCTGCAAAATGAGCGAGCACTTGTCGCTGAGTCCGCAGAGGAGACAGCTCATAGCTGACCAACAACAGAAACTTGGGGCGGCCGGCAGAATGGACGTCCCTGTGTTAAGGATTCAGACGTCATTCCCCAAACAAGTTGCGAGGCTTCGAGACGGGTATCAGATGCTGATGACGTTTGTGCTGGAGAAGATTGACGTGGAGTCCCCGAATTTCCAACAAGTGGCCAACGCACCGACGTTCTCGTCAGTATTTCCTGTATATCACCGTTTGAAACAGGTGTGTGCGTAGCGTTTGCAACGACACTGTGACTCGATAGCGCCGGTCTCTAACGTGATATGTGGAGTAGGCGAAGAAGATGTTGCGGTTACTGAACAGTGAGGCCAAAGCTCTTCTGGAGCGCACGCCGCCTTCCCCACCGAAATTATCCTCTGCTGCGATAAATCACCGCGATGCGATGCTCGCTAGAATACGCAGGAAACGGCCACAACCAAATGTCGGTGTCATTGACAACGAGGCACTGCAAGTGGCGGCAAGGGCCTCCGATTCGCATCTCCATGCAGACACGGACCTTCTCGAGAAGCTGCAAGCTGCGTGGACTTCTCGTTCTCCACCTCAGACCTGCGTCAACATTCAGGACCACCTCCCGGTCGACGTGTACGCTGCTACAGCTCGCGAGATCGTCCTAACGGAGCTGTCGAATGCCGTGCTATGGTCTTTCAAGACGCACTTTACGGACACCAACGAACAGCCAGATACGCTGCAGGTTGAAGCTGTGATGCGGCTCATTCGCCTAGTCGACTCCATCGCGCTCTCGCAAGGACGAACCTACCGCAGCATTGTCCCGAACACTATGCCATGCTCATAAAGTCGAAATCGATTGATGACAGGTGCATGTCACTGCCTCGAGCATACAAAACCCAAGATATCGACCAAAAACGAGACAGTCCGAACAAATTCAGTTTCAAAATCATCGTCGAGCGTCTAGTAGCCCGATCCAAGCAGCCGAATGCACAAGAAGCGCAGTCTGGAGGACCTCCAGCGCGCCTTGCGGGAGGAAGCGGAGTGGAAGGACTCCAACCGCTTCGCCCAGTTCGTGGCCAACGTGGTCGGCGGCATCGTGGTGGTGCTGGGACTGGGCAGTTACCTTGCCGAGGCGCTGCTTGCACAACTTACAGATGCACCGGCACATCTAGATGCTGGGTTTCAATACTGTCAGAATGCAGCGGTCGTATTGGGAAGAGGGGCACTTGCAGAGTTCTGGATGGTGGTAGAAGGCCTCCGACACACGAAACTCGAGGATTTATCGGATCCACAAGTGGTCGCTCGTCCGTTGGCAGTGGTGGCCGCTATTGGGACTGTCATTCTGTTGGTACGCAAGTACAAATGGGTCGGCTGGTTCTGCGGCCTGCAGGTGGTGATCATCTTGCAGTGGATCGTCGCGCTCTATCAAATGGCGCGCATTGTGCTCTCCCTCTCGCTGTACGTCACTGTGAAGGTGATTAAGCAGATCCTTTTGACGGTGAGAAGCCTCTACGTGGGACTATTTCACGTGCGTGACAAGCAGGCAGAGAGACTGCGCCGACTCATGAAGACGACCAAGAGCTACCGCGAGTGGAAGCAGATGGCGCAGTATCTTGATGTGCTGGAAGGCAAAGACAACTGGAAAACGACAATTCGAGCTGAGGACACAGAGCATTGCGACTTCGTGCAGATGCGCCAAAATGTCAAGACTTTAACCCGAGCACTCGATACTGGAGATGATATCAACGTGGATGAGCTACGCTACATCGTCGCTTCGGTAGTCATGCGCGACGAATTGGGTGTCGACTCGCCGAGTCTGCACTTGGAATGCAACTCGGGCACGAAGATGGCCATCACCAGGTATAACGCACTGGTAATCCGCGCTTTGGATACTCTGGCTGAACTGAGCGATGAGAAGTTCCCTCATGCCGAAAAGGTTCGCTTTTTCCGTCGGATGAAGCAGTCATTCGGCTCGACGGCCTTGTGCTTGAGTGGTGGTGGTTCTATTGCAATGTACCACATGGGCGTCATCCGCGCTTTGCTGGATGCTAATGTGCTGCCGAATGTCATTTCTGGTTCCTCAGGTGGCTCGATCACTGCGGCATTTACTGCGTGCAGGACGAACGAAGAGCTGTTGAATGAAGTCTTAGTGAGCGACATCTCTACTCGCTACTTCCCGTTCGGAATTCGATGGTTCCCGCCGCTTCTCGAGCAGCTTGCGCATTGTGTTAAAACCGGATTCCTCGTGGCTTCGTCGGAATTTGAACGCACGACAGAGCACTACTACAGCGAACCAATGGATGCCGACGAGAAGACCATGTACTACACGTTCCAGGACGCGTTCCTCAAGACTGGGCGCCACGTGTGCATTACAGTGTCAGCATCGGACATTACAGGCCACAAAGGACCGAAGAAGCTGCTGCTGAGTCATATCAACACACCACACGTGCTGCTTTGGAGCGCTGTAGCTGTATCCTGCTCTCTTCCCGGTATTATGAAGGGGAAGCAGCTAATGGCACGAGATTTCCAGGGGAACATCGTTCCGTACGCGTCCTTGAACAAGGAGTGGGTGGACGGCAGCATCCAGCACGACTTGCCCATGGAAACCATGGCCAGTGGCTTTGACGTAACCAATTTCATAGTTTCTCAGGTGAACCCTCACGTGGTGCCGTTCGTAAGTGACGAGATTGACAAGCCAAGCAACAGCAAGAGTATTTTTTACAAGCTTGAGAGCGTCATAGCTGGGGACGTGCGTCACCGACTCAAGATGCTGGCTTTTCTAGGGCTCTTCCCCAAGATCTACGGGCACCAGTTCAGCTCGTACTTTAAGCAAAACTTTTCAGGAAATGTGACCATCATCCCGGACTTCCGCTTTCTGGAATCGATCGGTATCAAGGCCATCCTAAACCCCACGGTGCAGGATATGACCAATTACATCGAAGGCGGCCAGCGGGCGGTGTGGCCCAAGTTGGCGTACATTCGCCACCTTTGCAGCATCGAGAAGTGTCTGGACCACCACCTGGAGCAAATGCTCGGCGCCTCTGCCTACTCGTACAAGAACTGGCTGCACCCGAGTGCTAAAGGAGGCTCAGAAAGTGGGAAGAAGGCAACTAAAACAGATTAGACCGACTCAATGGCGAGTGAACTACGTTGTAGATAAACGTACCGACAAACTTTGGCTCGGTTGATGATGCCGTCCGTAGCTCTTCGAAGTATCCAGGGCACAACGGTTATGCATTTAAAAGGGTCGTAAACGACTAAGTGCTTGTGTTTACAGCATGGGCATCGGTGGCGATTTAGTGCGAGAGGCCAAGCCAGTGTTGCCCCACTTTCCTTTCGACCACCACCAACGATATCCCTCAGACATGTGCGTCCTTCTCCTAGCTGCGGTGGTGCGCTGCTGCATTCGCCGTCGACGGGACAAGAACCAGGAAGACGACGAAGGAGAAAGTTACGAACGCAGTCGTGACGAAAGTGAAACCACACAAGCACTGCCACCTCGTATCCAAGTTGGTCCCGTTCACCCGGTCGGCGCAGTGTTAGAATCAGATAGACAGAGAACGCAAGTAGCAAACTGAATTAATAAAAAAGAATGTTTTCATCTGTATAAAATATAACTTATTTCAGTGTATTAATTTTAAGTTTAAATTAAAATACTTAAATGGAGTTTAAAACAGTTTTTTTTTTATTGACATGTGAATACTTCCGAGTCGGGAAGAACCTTGAGGCCACAAACCAGGTACCGACGCAGTCGATAAGGAGTAACAACGATGACGGCGATGCGACGTCTGTGGAACTGCAGCGCGAGCAGCGGAAACACCGACGACAACAGAAGGTGGAGAACCGGCAACGCGCTCTAGTCGTACGGGAAGAAGAACAACAACGCTTTGACGAAGTGACACAGAAGGTCGACGAAGCACGGGGGCGACTGCGCCAGCAACAGGCTCACACGGCAATGGAGAAGCTACAGGAACGGCGCCGACGCAAACAGGAGGGCGAGGGATCGCACGAATCGCGCGGAACGGCACGGGTTAGCCTGGTTCAGCAACGGGTAGAACACGACGGTGACAAGGAGCCGCAGAGCGACATCATCGGGCAGATCGAGTCCGAAGATGGCCTTCCAACAGCGGAACTGATGATCGAGGGCGTCAAGAAGCTCGTGAAACTGGACAGCTGCGCGAGGTACACGGTGGTAGGCACGGACTGGATGGCATACGGCAACAAGCTAACTGACGAGGCCCCGGTGGACTACGTAGAAGGCATCGGTGGTTTCCTCTTGGACGTGATCGGCGTGTGGCGGTTCAGATTCAAGAGCGTGTTCGACGAGTTGATCACGGTCGACGCGTGTATCATAGCCGGCTGTACTGATGAATTCCTGTTGGGTGTGGACTTCTTGAAGGATAAGGGCGCTAACATGGATTTCACCCGAAACGAAGTGAGATACCGGGACGGCGGACGAGCGATAGTTCTTCCCTTTCGGACTCACGACAGCGGTGATGGTCGATGGATTGCAGCGGTACGGATGGTCGGCACGACACAGTTGGCGGCGCGGACGGCGACGCCGGTGGAGATCTCAGTGACGGCGGAAGACGGAGAACGTGGAATATTTGTGCCCACGCACTCAACTGGATCGGTGTTGTTGGCGGCGACGATTACGACAGCCTGTGGCGGAAAAGCATGGGTCCCGGCGGTCAATGCGAACGGATCCGCAGCGAAGCTGCCCAACAAGAAAGAACTCGGTACGTGGATACCGGTCGACGAAGATATGACGGTGCTGCAAATGAACAAAGCCATGAGCACGGAGCGGTTGGACAAGTGGCTGAGTGAGTTAGGCGACGACGAGACACCACTGGACAATGAGAACGAAGTGCACATCGGGATAGAAGACGCTAAGGCACGGGATCTAGTGACGAAACTACTGAGGGTGTATAGGAAGTTGTCGAAGAACACGAGCGACTGCCCTCCGGCAACCGCGCTGGACATCAACCACCACATCGACACTGGAGACACAGCACCGATCATGCAAAAACGACGGCGGCATGCTCAAGCTGAGGACAAGATTATCGAAGAAAACGTCGAGAAGATGCTGAAGGCAGGCGTCATCGAGGAAGGAAACGGCGCTTGGGGATTTCCAGTCGTGCTGGTTCGCAAGAAAGACGGAGAAGTGCGGTTCTGTATTGACTATCGCGCGTTGAACAAGGTCACGAAGAAGGACGTGTATCCACTCCCGAGAATTGACGAAACACTGGAAGCGTTAGGCGGCGCTCTGCTATTCTCGACTTTGGATCTTAGGGCTGGCTATTGGCAGATTTTGGTGGCACCCGGTGACCGTGACAAGACGGCGTTCACTACGAAGAAGGGTCTCTTCAAGTTCATGCGTATGCCGTTCGGTTTAACCAATGCCCCATCAACATTTCAACGCATGATGAACAGCGTGCTTCGTGGATTGACATGGAGTACCTGCTTGGTGTACTTGGACGATATTGTTGTGTTTACCCGTGGCGGAATTGAACGGCACATATTGGAGCTGGCGACAGTACTCGAGTGACTAGCATCAGCTGGACTGACGTTAAAGCTGAAGAAGCGTCATTTCGCTACACGGTCTATGGAGTATCTGGGTCACGAGTTAAGTCATGAAGGCGTGAGGCCTTTGCAGCGACTAGTATCGGCGGTACAAGATTTCCCGACGCCAAGGGACGCGGTCGAGGTGAAGCGGTTTGTTCACTTAGCCGGATATTACCGACGGTTTGTGGAAGGCTTTGGATCCATGATGGCGCCATTGTCTAAGCTACTACGGAAAAAGGTGAAATGGGAGTGGGGAGACGAGCAACGAGCAGCATTCGAGCGCGTGAAGGCGGTCCTGACAAATAAACCATTGTTAGTGTATCCGGACTTTCGACTGCCTTTCACTTTGGCGACAGATGCGAGTAAAATCGGCCTGGGGGCTTGCTTAATGCAAGACCAGGGTAACGGCATGCAACCAATGAGTTACGCGAGTAAGGTGGCGAGCGAAGCGGAGAGCAAGTATGGTATCTCCGAGTTGGAATGCCTGGCTGTAATATGGGCTATTAAGCTCTACCGACCCTATCTCTACAGACGGCGATTTACGATCATCACGGATCATTCGGCGTTAAAGTGGCTCATGACGAGTCCTAATCTGGCTGGAAAACTACATCGTTGGGCCTTGACGTTGCAGGAGTTCGACTTTGACGTTCAGTACCGACCTGGCAGTACCAACGTGGTCGCGGATGCGTTGTCCAGAGCACCTGTGATGGCAGCGGTACGAGCAGCGGTTGGACGACGGCGGCGGAAGCGACGAGCGATAAAAGCATTGGAGCGGAACGTGAGACCCCCGGATGACGAAGTCCAGGCGGCGCCGCATGAAGATGCTGAGAACGTAGAAAACGCCCCGGTTGGTGACTTGGCCAACGCCGAGGCTGACGGCATGACGAACGAGGACGACACGTCTGGTGGAACGATGAATGCCACCACCAGGACGACCAGCAGTTCGGCCGCGAAACAGGCAACCCGGATGCAAACGACGGAGAACCACGGGGGGCAGCAACGCAAAATGACGCGCAGCGAAGCTTTGCGTAACACTCCAGCGAAGTCACGGGAAGTTCAAGCGGTGCGAGCAGAAGTATCGACGGCAGACGAGCGGCAGGACAGTAATGGAAACGCGGGAACGGCGAGTCTTGGGCCCCGAGCGGCACGATCGCAGCGCACTGAACGGACGAGTAGTGGAACGAGTATGAGAGATCACGGCACGGAACGACTACAGGCGGTGAACGACGCACGGACGACGGCGCAAGGGCCGACGCTACAGCTCACGGACGACGAGATTGTGGCGGCGCAGAAGAAAAGCAGGATGGTACAACGGTTAGTTGAAGCGAAAGAGTATCGCGGAAACTCGGTACGACAAGCCTTCGGCCTAACAGTGATCGAGACCACGGCGGGAACACGAGTGATTTTGCCGCCGGAACTCTGGGCGACAGCATTTAAGGAAGCACACGACTCTGTGTGGGCTGGACATTTACGGGCACCTCACACATACGCACGAATGGCACAAACGTATTGGTGGCCGAACCTCCAACGCGAAGTCAAACGGTGGGTTACTGGATGTCAGGAGTGCGGCAGTAGAAAAGCACGACCACGGGAAGTCATCCCGCCATAACGGAGTCTACATGGAGGCGGTGTATGTGATCGCTGGGCGCTGGACGTGGCAGGCCCGCTACCAGCAACGGACGGTGGTAAACGGTTTGTAGTGGCGGCAGTGGAGTACGTGACCCGATACGCGGTGGCAGCAACGGTGAAGCAGCACACGGCGGACAATGTTGCAGAATTCCTAATGAAGAACGTCGTACTCAAGTTTGGACCCTTCCGTGAACTCTTGACGGACGGAGCACCGGAACTGACCGGCCGAGTGATTGACGAATTGGTGGACTTGTTGCAGGCGCACCAGAAAAACCCGGTGCCGTACAGACCACAAATGGTGGGTCTGGTAGAACGGTTTAATCGTTCGTGGAAGGACATGGTGGCAACTTTCATACAAGACGGCGAGCAACGAGATTGGGATCAATGGGTGGACTTTGCGGTCTACGCCTACAACTCCGGGCGGCACTTAACGGTGGCGTTGACACCGAACGAACTAATGATGGGACGGCGCTTACGGAGTCCTAATGAGCTGTTGCGGGCAACGAAACAGGAGGAAGCCGGCGACTTGAGCGTGTATCATCAGAAACTGGTTGCGACTTTGAAGAGCAGTCATCAGTACGCCGAGCGAACTCGGAAGCGCGAACAACAACGACAAGCGAAATACTACTAACGGCTGGTACGGAACAAACGGACATTCAATGCAGATGACCGGGTCTGGATGTACAAGCCTCCGCGAGGGCCTAAGGCGTCCAAATTTGTTCACCAGTGGATGGGACCGTTATGGATCGTCGAACCGGCAGGTTACGATAACTATTTGTTGGAACGAGAGGACACGGAAGTCAAGGAGCGGATAATTGCGCACGCATCGTTTCTAGTGTCTTACCACTATCCGACGGAGTTCTTACGAGAAGCGGCGGTCGATATCAAAGCGGAGCTAGAACAAGAGGATGCATTCGGCTACGTGGAGCCTGAAGCGACGGCAGAAACGCCTTCTGGAACAGCGACGGCTGCCGTACGTACAGCAACGACAGCAAATGGCACAAAACGAAGTCGAGAAGCAGTGGCGAGTGAAGGCACACTCGAGCAGCGGAACGAGCGAGTGGTGGAATTACGAAGACGCCGACGACGGAACGCAGCAGGACAATACGTCTTGGAGTTTGAAGTACGGCCGATACGAGCCAATGAGGACGGACGACACGCTGGAACGAGTGATGGCCGGCGATGGTTGTCCATGCAAGAATACGAGCAGTGTTTCCGACTCGGTGGAGTCGTGGAAGACTCCAATGGTGGGGAAGTCGTGTAGATGGTGTAACGGCGCGGATCCCGAGGCAACCGACGCGGGCAGCTGGAAGATCCAACATACGACAGATGATGGACAGCACACAGTGGACGACGAGAACGAGACTGGACGGCTCACGGACGACGGTATCCTGACGAAGAGTGGCCTGACGACGAAGTCTTCGAAGGACTAGCGGCTGCTCTGGAGGATGCGCTGTGGAAGGAGACTCAGCGTAGGCCAAGGACGAAGATCGTAGCAGTTGGGAATTTGCTGGACGAAGATCAAAGCACTTTTGGAATTGCTTGGCGAAGAGCAAGCGAGTCTGGAATTCGCTTCGGAGAGAGCAAGCAGTACGGAATTTGCCGAACGGAGCACAAGCGAGCTTCAACGGTACCGGCAACGAGCGACAAGTGGACGGAGAGTGGCGACGGATTCTCGGAAGGACTGGAACGGACGGACGGAGGAAGTGGACGAACGGAGGAACGGAACGGAATACTGGACGGACGGAAGAAGTGGACGAACGGAGGAACGGAACGGAATACTGGACGAACGGAAGCACGGAGACGCACGGTGTGGAGTCTTACGGACCAAGGTTACGAGTACCCGGCGGACGAGGCGGAACTCACCGGATCCGGTCAAGCGTACGTAGCACGGCACCAGAGGCGGTTTCAGGGTAGAGGCTGCGCGCTGTTGTCCCGAGTGCGGTGTGTTTGGTGCAGGAGGAGGTAGAGCTCTTTGGACTGTACGGGCGAGGGTAGCTAGACACGTAGGGTGAAGCAAGACGTGTGCAGGAGTGCATTGATATTGGACACGGTCAATAAATAGGATCGGACACAGTCAGTGAACGATCCGGCGCAGGAGCTAGGTGGCGACTGTCGGCCAGACGGAGTTAACGACCAACGGAACGAGAGTGAACCCGGACGATACGCAGAAGCTATACAACCTACCCAACGGATCGGGTAAGACAAGAGATTCGCTACAGGGCATTTGATGATGTTTCCGAAGTCACAAGACGTACGAAGGAGTTGGTTGAAGAATAAATAAATAAAAACAGATCGGATGTATTGGTCGGTTTGAAATGGTTATTAGAGTTCACTTCTGTACGAGAAGAAGTATAATAACACAATATGCCTTACCAACTACAACAAAAATTAAAAAGATATTACTCCTTCCGAAAGTAACTGCAGTTGTACATGTATTTCACGCGACGAAACGACATTCACTTTCGGAAGACAGAGCCACATGTGGCACACGTACTATCGTCATTGAGAACGCACTATCTGTTTATCTACCAGCATGAGAGGAACTCGACTGGTGATCGCTCAACGATTGCACTGATTAAGTGTCCAAAAACTTGGAACTCTTTGACTCATGACTCTCCCCAACGAACCCTCACGAATTTGGATTGCCTAAGTGTCAGCGTAGAAATTTAACGATCTAACATGCGATTGTAGCCCAGAGAGTTGTCTACTAACTAGTTAAACAAATAACATTCTCGCACCATGCCGCATCGTTCGACGACTTTGAGTTATTTACAAAAAATGTTTCAGATCTAGTTTCACTTTTCTCCTTTATAAAACCACCAACCATATTACAGTTATCAGATTTATTTTAGCTGGTAACGATGGATTCCACGCGTGGAAGTGGTGCTCAACAAGTAATAGTTGCTGTACGATCAAAGCTTAAGCCATTGCGTTTACGGAGTATTTTGTTTAATTTGTTCGTGGATCGATCAAAATGATAATGTATCGCATATATATACCTTACTTGTTGACGTCCAGATTCTGTATGCTTCATTACGAGAGTGCATGTTTTCGTTTTGTTTTCCATTAAAGTACATTGATGTCACTTAGCTTCCCTAACGACCTTATCTATGACCTTGTCGGCCGATTACGAGAGTGCATGTACTTACATCGACTTCTTGATTATTACTGAAGAACCCAAATTCGTTCCCTTGGTTGGTCTTGGTTTGGGTGGATCGACATTCTTTGAAGAACTGAAACCACTTGCCGTTCAACTGGAGCTCCTCGCTATGCAGGTAGGATGTGTTGACAGTGACGACATCAATCTTTGAGTGCTCAGTTGTTCTGCCTCAGTGTCCTTGAAATCACCTCGTATACAGACAAGATGATCATGTAAAACAATTCGCAGTTCGAAGAACTGTCGATTGGGGCAGGTTTTTGGATGAGATCAAACGAC
>LGSM01000402.1:0-30739 GCA_001314345.1 Phytophthora multivora
TCGCCGCGGGTTTCAGGGAAGCAGTAGCGGGTCACGATGCTAGCGGTTCGCAGCAATGGAGGATCACAGACGACAAGCGATTTCATGTTGATGGGTTCAGGTCTCTATGGATTGTAACTAACGACTCGTGAGGACAGTTGAGCACAAATTGAGTTCTGGGAGGAGAGCTTACGAGCGTTTGTAAACGTCGTGACTACATGTATTATGGCTTCCCGATATTATGGAAGTCCCGTATTATATAATGGAACGCCCGACATTACTCTCGTGACTCATTGAGATTTGTCAGGAAAGTAAAAAAAAATGTGTGGCAACTAAATTAGGTCTTTCAGTATTGACGAACTACCGGTACTTTCACACAGCACACTCGGGATCCTCGTTGCTCATAGTCGTGTCAGTTGTCGAACCTCTTCTACTTGTTGACCATCAACACTTGTGTTGTCTTGTTCGCTCGAATCCGGTTGTACACGTTAGACTACAGTAGAGTTTAGCAGATTGTGTAATGTAGTAGGAGAGGATGCTTTAGGTAAATTGAAAAGTGTATTGATATACACTTGCCTAAAGTTTGTTTCAACTACTGCTGCTCTGTTGCAGTCAGCCAAATTAGAGTAAACCCGAACTACCTCAAATAGCAAGTAAACAGGAATATGCAACTGAACTCGACCTCGCTGACGTCATGATATTGGAGTAAAAACCCTCCATGACCTCTGGAGCTCCGTCGCAAATTGTCACGATCCGATGAACGAACTCCTTCGACAAGTTATCCGCAAACGTCACAAACGTGAGAGTCCCTAACTTTGTACGTAATCCTTACTCGTTCACGTACTGAATGGAATTGCACCAACTGAAGACGTCTGCCTGTGCGTTTCTAATCGCTGCTTCTACGACGGACTCCGTGATAGCTTCGTTACGATGAAAATGAAGCCATTTCATCACCTCCAAGTGGCCTTGACTTGCAGCTCCTTCCATTGCCCCAGGTGAACATCCTTCCTCGCGGTTGTAATGTAGCCATTCCACAACATGCAGGTGGCCGAATTTGGCAGCCAAGTCCATTGCAGCTGGCGTGCAGCCTTCTTCTCGATGGACATGAAGCCACTGGACCACATTCAAGTGTCCAAACTCAGCAGCTTTCTCCATTGCCAAGGTAGTGCAACCTTCTGATCGCTCTGCGTGTAGCCATTGTACGATCTCCAGATGACCATTTTGCGCCGCCAAGTCCATTGCCATTGTGGTGCAACCCTCGTGACGGTGAATGTGAAGATACTGGACGACGCCGAGATAGCCATTGGCAGCGGCGTTGTCCATCGCTTCAGTTGAACACCCTTCGCGTCGATGTTCATTCAACCATTGCAAGATGTCTATAGAACCACTAGAAGCAGCTCCGTCCATGGCTTTCGTCGTGCAGCCTTCGCTACGATGATCACTCAGATATTTGACGACACTAAGATGGCCGTTAATGGCAGCTTTGTCCAATGCGTCAACGCTGCAAGTCCCTTCCCAATGGCTGTGAAGCCACTGGACGATATCGAGGTGGCCGTTTGCGGCTGCATCCTCCAGTACACAGCCATGACACGCTTTGCCGCAGGTCTGAACGATCCACTTGACCACATCCAAGTGGCCATTACGTGCAGCCTCTCGAGTTACAGCGGCTGTGAGGCCCAGTCCCTGCTCAAGGTGTAGCCATTTGACGACATCCAAGTGGCCATTTGCCGCTGAAGCACCAAGAGCAGAAAATGGCACTCTCTTCCGATATTTGGCCGCCAATTTCTTTAGAAGTGGCAAATTGCCACAACGTGCAGGGATCGACAACTCGACTTTTGCCCCAACGGAATTGCACTGCTCTAGAAGCCAATTAGCGACTTCCCATTGACAATTCTGGACTGCAAGCGCCAGTGTTTTGTCCCCATTCATCTGGTGCTCATCGTGAAGCCACTGGACGATCTCCAAGTTGCCCATTTGTGCTGCTGTGGCCATGACCTTGAGTCGGTGTTGAATATGAGGAACTGTATGCTCACGCAGCCACTGGATCACGTGCACGTGGTTTCCCTCCAAAGCGCCACACAGTTCTCTTCCTCCGAAATAAGCTCCTTCTCGGTGGTTATCGTAGAACCATTGCAAGACGTGAAGGTGACCGCCAGTAACAGCAGCCCAGACGACAGCGCTCACATCCCAGACTACCGGTAGAGCCCTCACATCCGGATTGTTCTCCATTATCCACTCAATCGTTTCAAGGTCCCCACGTCTGCCAGCAAGTGTCATTGTGTAAGTCAATAGTGGTTCTCTGTAGATCGGTTGTCTGGCGATCGGGTCTGCTCTATCTCGAGCAGCGACGTATTGGACACAGCGCAGACTGTGGGTGTTTTCGTAGGCAGTACCGATATTCCAGGCACTGGAAAAGGTATCAAGGAACGCGTCAATTCGACTTGCTACGTGCGGGAGTTCATGGGCGTCTTCGTTAAACCAGTAGCGCGTCAATGTATCCACAGTCCGAAGCAGAGGCTTAGCAAGGGGGTCCATTGTCGAGTGTAGCCAAAGGTCTAGAGGTACGTGTACCTTGTTCTACCGAAACTACCGGTAGAACACGATACCGGTAGTTTTCGGTTCCCTCCAACGTCAATCGCCATGGGGAGAGGAGGAGAAGAACGCTACTCCGAGTGGACCTTCACAGAGACGCTGACTCTAGACGACGTGGAGGTCCGCGAGCGACAGCAAGTTGACGAGGACGGCGACGTGTGTGTCGTGCCGTATGCACACGCCGTTCAAGGCCGGGAGACGTCTAAAATCACGTATCGAGAGCTCCGAAAAGTGTGTTCGTATCTGGGCGTGCGGTACTACAAGAACCGGCCGAAGGACTTCATGACGGAGCTCATTGCGCAGCAGAAACTGAATGGCCACGTGCCCGAGAGCTACAAGAAGAAGAGGACGGCGGAGAATCTGATCGAGCAGGTTCAACAGCAGAAGGAGAAGGAGAACGAGAACGTGGAGAATCAATCCCCAACGGAGGAGAATCTCCCTTTCCTCCTCCGTGACAAGCGCCAAAGGGTAGAAGCGGACGTGACTGAAACGCCTTCGATCTCCACTGATGCCAATGCGAGCAATGCGTTCCTGCAACCTGTGAGTCCGGTAGAATTGGTCCAGCGCCACTCTCCATCAACGAACAATGACACTGAGATCCCCAGGACGCCCACTGAGTCTGCACTGCCTCGAATTCACGTGGAGATGTCGCTAACGGACCGAGTCGACACGTTCAACTTGTTGCGGCACATTCGGCAACAGATCCAACATGTAGAAGACGAGCTAGTGGCTCATACGAACGACAGTGCTCGTTCTTCGGTTGGTAAGGCCCAACGGCTGAACGAGGACCTGCAGTTCTACCTGGCCGAGCGCAGCTCTCTCATCCAGCAGCTCGAGCACTCGAGATAACTTATCTCAAATGTCTTCGTTTTCTGAAATATAAAGTTTTCTCGATTTTTTAAACCTGTTATTTTCGATATTATTTTCCCGCTTTCGAAGCAGTCCAAAGTGTTCCTTGAAGCCCTCGAAATGGCGGGAACGCTGAGCCGCTTCTTCGCGTCTGCGTCGGCGTCAGGGGCGATGGCTTCGATCCGACGCGATTCGGATCTGCTGCAGAACTCGCAGACTTTATACGACCAGATCCTGCCGTCTGCGCCGGCCATTGGAGCAGACGAGAGCAACACGCGAAGCAAAGAGAACGAACCCGACAAGATCTGGGCTTTGGTGGCTGTTGTGGCCACACAAATGACGCAGGAGATCAAACAGGAGAAGAATGAAGAAGTTGAAGACTCTGGGGCGGCGTTGGACTGGCATTTGGTGCAGTTATTGGCCGAATCAAACGTCGGATTGCAGGAATTTCTACTCTACTTCACGAGTCTCTTTAATCGACTGCTACTGGAGCCAGAACTGCTAACAGCTATCACATTGCTTAAAGAGGAGTTCACTATTGCTACGCTGCTGTTTGAGAAGTTTCGTGTGCTTTGGGAATCTGTAGCGCCCAAGAAAATGATCCAGAAACGGAATTTGACATTGTCTCCGATGGATCCGGAACCGGAGAGTGCGGTGGACGAGCAGCAGTTAAAGACACGGTCAAGACACGAGAAACTCTTTGAAGGAGGCTGGTTGCTCTTCTTACTGGCTAAAAGAAGGCTGGGAGACCATTATTCCGGACTGGGCCAACTCTACAATTTGTTGCTGGCCACGCTGCATTTGGTTATTACCAATGCACAGGCGTCGCAAGCGACGGTGGAGGCTGAAGTAGCTGCAGCGCTGAGTGCAATGGGAGCCTTAGGGGGTGGCAAAGCGTCGCCGGTCAAATCTGCAGCAGGAGTGAAGACTAGCGCTCAGATACTGGAAGCCCTTTGCACTGCACCGAAAGTGGACGTCGCTGATGTTTCACGAGCTTCGGACCATCTGGGACTTGTACTGCAACAACTGAAAGATGAAGATGTTATGCAGAAGGAGACTGGGGAGCACACGGTGTTGAGTATGACGCTTTTTGCTGATGAAGTGCTTGAAGCGAACGTTCAGAGACTCTCGGAGAGGTACAAAGAGGACTATTTGGACGGTTGTGGCAAGTTGGACGAGCGTTTTTTCCTGGATGCGCGTATTCGACGTACAATTATGGGGTTGACTCAAACGGATAATGGCAACAGCCCAGCGAATTCTACCACTGACTCGAGTGGTAGGTTGAATACCGGTCGAAGTGCTACGCATGGGATGCTTTCACCTGTGCGACGCAACATGATGGCTCGACGACGAGAGAGTGCGCCGTCGACTCCGCTTTCAAGGGGAATGATGACTCCACCACGTCATCGTCAGTCGCTCCAAGGTCGGGGGATCAACTCACCGTTGATGCATTCTTTGCAGTGGCAAGGTTCACCTAGTGGGTCGCGGTTTTTCTTCTCAGGTGTGAGCCCTCGCCCGTCACCAGGGATGCGAACTCCGGTCTCTGCTGCGGTGGAAACGAACAACTGGTTGCGTGAAACGCTGTCGAGTACCATTTTGATGCCTGTGACGGCACAGCTTCGCCAGTTCTTCTCGGATTGTGCAGTTGATCCAACGGAGCGAATTACAAGGGTTTTACAAGAACGCTCCGACTTGCTGCTGGCTGCTAGAGGCACAAGTCGAGTAACGGCGACAAGGGTGCGCTCAACTGCGACGCTGGTGATTGACGATGAGCAGGAGGGGGATGCTGACGAAAATGGCAACGCGCGGAACTTTTTGTCAGGCGTGGATGACAGCTTGAAACGCTCAACAAACCTGTCCATTGTGCTATTCTATCGAGTGCTGGAACCGTTGTTATTGGCAGAGCGTGAGCGACTACACAACAACGATTTCTCGAAGCTGCTGAACAACGAAGTCTTCCTTGCTGCACTGTTCGCTTGCAGTGCTGAGGTTGTATTGAAGGCGCACTCGTTAATTACGATCTCGTACCCGTTCCTGCTTGACCACTTGCACGTGAATGCGTTCCACTTCGTCACCACAAGCGAAAGCTTCGTCAAGTATGCGCCAAAGCTGCCTTCAGCGTTGAAGAAGCACATGGGTGACATCAAGAACCGCATTTTGGATTCAGCCGTGTGGAAATCGGACTCCGCGCTCTATCAGCTTCTGGCTGGTTCCCGACGCTCGCCCAGTTCTGCTCCTGGCACGCCCCTTTCAGCTGCATCTTCCAGCTTCTCAGGTGCGGCTCCTACTGGTCCAGCCGGTCATGCTCCCGTGCTTCGTCTTTTTTTTCGAATGGTTTTATCCCGCGCAGCTTCCAGGATTTACCAGCTTTGCAGTCTTTTGAGTTTGGACTCGACGGATCAAAACCAGATCTGGACTGCAGCGAAGGAGTGTATCACGTCGCACCAGTACTTGTTGAGAGACCGACATCTGGATTTGATTGTGCTGTGCAATATTTATGCGGTGTGTAAGGTTTCGCGGGGGAGGAATGCCTCTCAGGCAGCGGCGACAATGTCCTTCAAGCGCCTGCTGGCCTGCTACAAACAGCTTAATCGACAGTGTATCTCAGCTATCAACCCAGCAGGTGGAAGTCCCCTCGTTTCCTCGCGTAATGGTGAAGGTGTGACCCATGACATCATCTTAGAGAACGAGAAGTCACGTGGAGATATCATCAAGTTCTACAACCGGTGCTACATTACACCCATGAAGGTCTTTATTCTTCAGTTTCAGTGTCACGAGTCGCAAATGGCAGCTGCTGACGCTGTTGTGGCTGAGGCTTCGGGAGTGCCTCAGTCCCTCACTCCTGGCTTCACTCCTCGAAGGGAAGGAAATAACGGGGCGATGGGTTTAACTGCTTCCACCTCCGATGCTGAAAGTATCGCTCGAGCAGCGTCCGAAGCTGTTCAGAAGCTTTACCAGACTCAAAACGGCTCCAACCCCGTCAATGACAGAAGCAGCGTCCTCCCAAGTACGCCTCCTCGGCCCACTCGTCGTGGAATCCGCTCGTCGCCTTTTGTGTCGTCACCTGCCGTGTCTGCACTGCAGTTGTTTACCTCCGCAGAAGTGCAGACGCTGCCAGTGTCGATGAACCAGACATCTCCGAAGCGTGTCAAGTCCTCGAATGTGTTCATGTCTCCTTTGCAACAAGTGCGTTTGGATCGGCGCTCGGAGTTGACGCCACGCTCACACGCCTTGTATGCGATTGGTGAAAGTCCCGCACGGGTGAGTTCCCGGTTTTGCTTTTTCTGTCACTAGTACAGTTTTCTAACATGTTTGTTGTTGTTGCAGGATCTTGCTTTGATCAATCGGGCTGTCAATACCGCACCTGCAAACTTACGCCGTGTGCGAGCTCCAGACCTTGTCATGGACAGCGACACCGAGCAAGAAGCCATGACCGCAAGCCCAGCCGCCACTCCGGTCCGGAAGAAGCAGAGAACAGTATCGTAGCCGAGATGTTCCCGATTGTAGTTGCACCGCTCTGTAAACTATGCGCAATAGTGTCACACTTTTCGATCAAAATGCTCTTGTTTGATCGGGAACCGCTGATTCTCGAACAAAATATTTTCGTTATCTAATGTGCTGCAGCTCTGACCCTTTTGCCGATCTCCGTCGTTGAATACATTGTCGGTAGTTCTGTTTCACTCATTTTCGCTTCAAAACGCGATCCTTACGTACTCCTAGCCGGAGCGCCCATGCTGAGCTTAGATGTTGGTGACTTCGACCTCCGGCTCGTCACTTTCGCTGCTGTCCTGGCCGTTCAGAATTGGGTGCGCAATTTCGTCCTCGCTGCCCAACTCGTCGGCCACAGGGTCGGTGTCGCTGGCGTTCAAGCGGCCACGCATCGCCGCGCCTTCCTGCAGTTGTCGCACCAACCATCCTTCGTCTGCCATGGAGAGATCATCGAACGTATCGCGAGTCCTGTCGTACGCAAAGCTAAACTCGTCAAAGTGCGACTCGTCATTGGCGTTCGCAACGGTTGATGCCTTCTTTCCGTTGATTGCCTTCGGGTTCTCGCCGATCGTTTCATCCACGTTCATGTTGCGGAAGTGCTCGTGCACATTCTGCATCAACTCTTCAGTCGGCGGGATGAAAGGCGGCTCAACCTCCTTCATCTCCAGTTTCTCCCAGTTGATGGAAGCGAAGAACTGGTGAGAACGAACACCGTCGATGTCAATGCGTTCCGCGGGGTCACGTACGAGCAGCTTCTGCAGCAGATCAATGGCGTCATCGTCGATAGGCGGATATCTTTCGTACTTCACATCCGCCGTCTGGATCTTCTTGTACATCTGTGAAATATTCGGGTCGAAGAACGGTGTGCTACCAGTCAGCATCTCGTACAACAGGACACCGTAGCTCCACCAATCCGCTTCCATGCCATACTGCGGCTTCTGCGTGAGTAGCTGCTCTGGGGCAATGTACGCAGGAGATCCTGCAAGCGTTCCGGCCTGAGAGTAGTTGTGGCTTCCCGGTCCCCCTTCAAGACGTAACTGCTTCGAGATACCGAAGTCAACAAGACGAATGTTGCCCGTCTTGTCCAGCATAATGTTGTCCGGTTTCAGATCGCGGTAGATGATACCGTGCGCGTGCAGGTACGAAAGAGCAATCGCAAGTTCTGCAGCGTAGAAGCGAGCGCGTTCCACTGAGAATCGTCGTCCACTGCTGGTCGACACATTGGGGTCCATTTTCGAGGAATGCATATGCAAATACAGGTTGCCGCCCTTGTAGTAGTCCATGCCGAGGTACAGTTTCGTCTGCGTCTGGAAAGCAAAGCGCAAACACGTCAAGAACGGGTGGCGAACGCCAGACAAAATGCGTCGCTCCTTCAGCGCGCTTTCCGCTCCGGACTGCTTGTCAATAATCTTGATAGCGAAATATTCGTCCGGGTTAAGATGGCGCTGCACCAGCACGACCGTACCGAACCCACCTTGACCAAGAACACCAACCACATCGAAATCGGAGAACGAAAGCGCCAACGAACGCTTCGTAAGGCAGTACTGGTGGAAGCAAGCCGGGTGCTCTGCAACTGCCATGGGGTTCGTCGTAACACGGCGGGACTTGGACGTCGACACACTGCGTTGACGGAAAGACAGCACAACACGAGAAATTCGTCGCGCCGGAGTGAATGTGATCTGCAGTCCAAACTTGCCTTCGGTGGTGGATCCGGAGACCGTGTTAATGAGGCGGTGGCCCGAGTACGCGAACGCGTGGTGGTCGTCGTCATCCGCCTTGTGTGCGGCTTCCTCATTCACATCGGTCGCCAAGAGGTACTTGCTCGCGTACAACGCCACAAAATGCACAAAGCCTTCACGTCCATGGTAGATGCCCTTGAACACGCAGGAAGGCTGCGTGGTCTCGCACGTCTCCAGATCAAAGAGCAGCTCGACGTCCTTGCTCAGCTGGCGTAAGAACGACGGCAAACGATCAATAGCGTTCTCGGACGACGTCCCTGTCAGAAGATGCACCAAATCAGCCAAGAATTTCTCCGCGAGGTGGGTCGTAATCGACGACTCGATCGACACCACCTCGTCTGCAGACCGTGGCGTGGGCGTGGGCGGAACGTCGCGTGGGCGTCCCTGTTGCAGCAGTGAGGCCTCTCTCGCCGTCGTGTTATGCAAACTCAGCTGCATCATGTGCATCCACATGGCCTTCTCCACTGCAGAGGCCGCAATAAAGTGGATCAAGTTGCCATTTGTCGCCAAGAAGCTGAATCCCAGCTCTTCCGGCTTCAATTTCGAGCCTCCGAAACCTGCAGAGGGCAGAGAGCTCAGAATCTGCTTGATGACCCAACGTCCGCGATGCTGCTCCTTCGCCAACGCGTGGTTCTTGGACTTGTACACCGAGACCGTGCGGTTCTGTAGCGTGATGTAGCGTGGCGTCCAGCTCTTAACGATCTTGCGCTGCTTGTACAAATAGCCTTCCCACTCCACTTCCTCGGCCGTGATGGTCTTGAGGTCGATGAGGTTCGGAGTCGTCATGGAATTGCTCTTGGGTCTGGACTTGCTGCTCTTCCCGCTGCTCAGAGACGCCGTGCCGAAGCTAGCGGCAGCAGCAGCCAGGTTGGAGCCGCTGCTGTTGCTTGTGTTGCGCGAGAGTGATGGTCTTCGACTGCGCGGCGTGCTGGAGACTGTACTGGCGTTAGTAGACGGCCCGCTGATGGACGACTTGCGGCGACTGGCCCGCGCGCTCGCCGTGAGGCTCGAAGCCGACGAATTGCGCGACATCATACGCGCCTCCAGCATGTGCGCCATGGTTCACTGGGGGTTTCGATACTGAAGGCGAGTGCGGACAAGTTGGAAAGCAAGAGTGATGGTCACTCGTCCACTGACGAAGAGACAATCGGAATGAAACAGGTGGCACCCGTCAAAAAGTGTTCAAAGTGCTTTTGTTTCCTCTTTTTGGAGCGAAGGCAGGAGGAAGAAGGAAGCTGCTTGCCGTTTTGGTTTCCCCTTCTGGTCGCTCGCTCTTTTTGCTTTCTGGCACTCCCAACAAACTGGGACTTGCTCCTCCTTCTCCGCAAAGCCGAATCTCCCGCGCACAAACACCTGAAGCGCTTTGTCTATGTTCCCGGTATGGCACCAGTTGACGTCGGTAGCGTCAGTTTCCATCTGGAAGCGGGAGACGTGATTGGGTAAACTCAAATCGGTTTTCACCGGTTTTCTCCTGGTGCATGTGGACCACCGCGGATCGAGCCATTTACTGTTCCAGTTCGGTGGTGCAATCAGTGCGGCACACCGTTTGGTGCCTCCAGCCGCCGTCTCTTCTGATTAGATCTGCTCGTGCAGACTGTACGGACTTCCACGTCAACTTCGCCATCTGACGGTTCATATTAGCCGCCGGGTAGGCTCAACTCGACGTGGCATACTGGTACGTAGTGACACTTCTACGTGTATTAGTGTCGGCTTGCTGTATGTACGGTACATGTATCAACGCTTGACGCAATGCCGTGAGATGGATGAGCTCGTCACCGACTTGATGTATCAGATTGTCTGATTTAGACAAGAGAGAGATGGAGCGCGTACTGTATCCGAAGTGCGTGGCATTGATTTGCATCGCTTGTTGCGGTCCACTCTTGAGTGGCACTCGGTCTGACCGAATCCGTTTCGTTCTCCAATGTAAAAATTCTCCGTTTAAGAACAGCATGGAGCTCTTCATTCAAGAGCTGTTGTTAAAACTGCGTGTTGGTGGTTGCCCTTGAAGTCAAGGGATCAGATGCACAGTTTCTTGGTTTTTAAAACAGAGTCTGGTGCTCGAGCCACAGCGTGTCTCCGCACTGCGGACCGCAGGCTACAGATACCGGTACACAATGGGTACTACACATGCACGCTTTTCGCTGTGGTTGTGCTGCAAATCGAGCTGAGCTCACACATGCACATCCCACCTGGCTGGTCGCATTGCAGCCCAGCGGCAAGGAAACGTACTCCAACCAAACATTCTGCTGTTATTGACAAGCAAAGTTCTACACCGTATCTGCTGCATTGTAGCCAGAGGCTGCGTCGCATGGAATTCCCAAGGGCTCTGGTATTTCGGGCCGATTGACGCGTCAACTAGCGCTCAAATTGCTGGGGCTGCACGGCAAGAAACAGGGTAGCAACGGCGCCAAAGGCACTCTCTTGCTCTTGGATGCTCTGCAGTAATCTCATTTCGCACGGCGCCTTTGCCAGCGGAGACTATCGCTGACCGCCGGACGATTTTAATCGGTTGTTGAAGCAGTTTTAATCGAGAGAGACGGAGCTGTTGAAGCTGATCAGCAACTTGAACACATCGCGTCATTCGAAGCGGCATGGCTTGCAGCAGATCACTCCGGCGAATGTCTCCGCTTGACTCGAATAGCGTTGCGGTCGGTTTGAAGAACCGGTCGGGCTGCGATCAGTCCATTGCTGGTTGTTTGCATTGGAAGCAGACAGCACAAGAGAGCTGAGGTTGGCTGTGGTAGACCTGGTAGCCGAACGGTTGGTTTTTGGTTCGTGTCGACCGCAACGGAAGCACGACGGGGTGAGTTCTCTTTCCTGTCTTTCAGTCGATGCTGTTTGACGAACTCAACGCCTGGGGTCAGCTCTGGCTTCTTTACTGTGTCCCAAACCACCGACGGCACCAGTCGATCCCAGCGTGGTCTTGACCGACAGAAAGGAGACTTTTGCACTCGAGTGCCGTCTCCCTTGTGCATTGCCACAAGTCTCCTCGATGCGACAGCTATACCTGGTGTATTCTGTGGCCGGAGTTCATTATCAAGTTGCTCTTGGTTAGGATAAACCGTTGAGATGCGTCTTTGCGCATGAGGAGTTTTGCCTGGACGCTCTGGCATGATATAAACACAAGTCTGCGACCGTAACGGGCCATAGTCGTGGGTCGTTTGATTCGATACAGGTTCAGAGGAGCTTGCAACGCGCAGGCAGACAATATGTGGGCCTGTCAAAGACAACAGCGACCGCCGAAGCTTTTTCCGCACCAGATTGCCCCGAATGAACGACTGCACCTTCACAGCACTGACGACTTCTTTGGGCACTGCGACGGGTTTGGCAGGGCTTGACAGTTCTATCGCTTTCCGTCTCAGCCGATGTCGACGGAAAACTTTTTGGATTTTCACAGCACTCATTCTCCGTTTCTGAATGCGCTTGGGCTGCGTTGATGGACGAGGTGATGGAGCTGCAGGTTGTGGTGGGGGGCGTGGGGTAATTGGCGTTATAGGAGCTGGAGGAGATGGTGGGGCTTTCTTGGGCTCTTTATCTCGCTTTTTGGAGCGAGAGGCGGGTTTCCGAGCCTTTCCAGGTGGGGGACTCTCAAATCCCTCTGCCTTTGGTGGTTCCGGGCTGGAAACTACGCGTTGCATTACTATTGGTGTTTTCATCCGCTCACGTTGTCGCCGAAACTTTTCCAGCTCTTCAGCGAACTTTTCAGCTCGACGAACACGTCGCCCTCGAAAAAGCGCCTGCAAGCGCATGATGACGACCAAAGCGCCGAGCATGTTGATATCCGACTTTTGTGATGACAGTCGCGTGATGGTGGCGCGGCGCGTATAGGTGCATCCCCCTTCACCAGTTGATAGAAGCATATCGGTACTGTTGACACGGGCTACGACTTTGCCGTTGAGAGCGTTAAGTAGCTCCAGTGCCTGCTTCGCCTTATCTTCTCGAATTTTGGCGTGGCTACGGACACTAGCGAGCTTCTTGGCGTTGGTTTCAATGGTTTGCTGTGCATCAAAGACATATGAGGGGTTAAAATCAAAAAATGACAAAGGCACATTAATGTATTGCAAGCTCACAGCGATGTGCGTGGTAAAGTGCAGCAACTTCTGCTCATCCTTGGACGAAAAACCTGTCAGCACTGTTTTGACTGTCTTGAGCCTTCGCAACTTGACTTCACTGGTCGATTCGTTCTTCATATCGTGAGGGGTTGCAGCACGCTCGACTTCTTCAAAAGAATTTCGATCTCGAGCTGTATCTAAGCGATTCAAAAGCTAACCAAGCAGTTTAGACATTATGCTTTCATCAATTCGGTATCGTGGTGTACCTGAATCACTGCAGTTGCTCGATGGTACAGAATAACAGGAGCACAGAGGATCGAGTCCACCAGCATGCCTTTCGGAACGTCGTATTCACGATGGAAAGAACGATGCTACAATAGAAACCGTGTTAGTTTCGTTGAAAAAAAGCAATGCAGCCCGTTATTTGCCATACTCGATTCGGTTCTTGCATTCGTAGGCATCGTCTCTGGAGGAAACACGAGCTGACCATCCCCACAACTGGAGGGAAGCTGACAAGCGATGATGTGGCCATCTCTTCTTCAGCTATACTGTTGCTGGTTTTTGACTTTGAAGTTACAACAGATAAATTCCCGCTTGAGGTGTCTTTTGCCTGTACTGACGCCCCCTCCAGGTCCTGGTCGTGGCAGTCCACCACCACTTGAGGTCTCAATAGATTCGCAGCTTTGTCGTAAATATACACAACACAGTGCTGTGCTGGAATTGAGCCTAATACATCCGTAGCTGCTTGTGTAAGGACATCAATCAGTGACAGTTCGACCAGGTCCATGTCCGCAATGGAGCTGAGTGGTGACGGCGAATACTGCCTCAATAACGGAGTTACCGACAACCGCCGGATCTCAGGATCTTTACAGCTCGTGATAAACGACGCATCACCGCTCCCTTGTGCAGTAGATTCCTCGATGCCATCGTCCGCCATTGAAGCTGTTCTTCTAATTGACAATTGATGTTGTGTAGCCATTTTTTTTAAATAGCTACAAAAGGTTTAGGTCAAAATATAACAACTGAGGGGAATTTGAGTTGCGATGAAAATGTTGCGTCAGGTGCATGGTACGTCCGCATTCTTGTGTGTCCTGCTTGTCCTGTACTGCTTTGTTAATCAGATGCCTGGCTGCTAGTGGAAGTATGCATGAGACAGGAAAGCGCTGCTGACTTTGCGCAAGTAAGTGCTGCCGTTGCGGAATATCTCGGCGTTACTTGCTCATTCTTCATCAGAGGTGGGGAGCTTTTTATCCTAAATTTCTATAAAATGTTATTCTAACTTGCAATGCCTTAGGTTCTATTGCTTTACCTGGTGACTCGCTGCTTACTCCACACGTGGAACGCATCGAGGTGACGGAGTTTGATGGAGAGGAGAGTGAAGACTCTAATGGCGCTGGAGTTCCAAGCCTGGAGGCTCATTTGGCGATGCACGTGTTCAAGCTCAGTGAAGTGGGAATATTTATTTGTTATTTTTTTTAAAGTAAATAATTATTTTTATTTGTGGTTTATAGGAAGCTCCTGCTGAAGAAACAACAGACGACGACGAGAACGTGACGACTTGCCAACAAACGGTTCTCCCCTCTGCGAGCTTCGACGGTCTCTGGGATTCCCTTATTTTCGACTCGGAAGTGAAGCGGAATGTGTTGGACTACGCGATGACAGCAATGCTCTTCTCGGATTCCAAAGTGAATCCGCACATCATTTCGTGGAATCGAGTGGTTCTGCTGCATGGGCCGCCCGGTACGGGGAAGACTAGTTTGTGCAAGGCTCTGGCTCAAAAGCTCAGTATTCGCCTTTCGTCCAGGTACGTCCTGTAGTGGTGTATCATGAAAGGCAGTGGTGACTGAGATTCTGCTCGGTAGATACCCAAACGCGGTGTTGTTGGAGATCAACGCGCACAGTCTGTTCAGCAAGGTGTGTACTCCGAGAACCTTGGAACTAATAGATGTCCTAACGCATATTTTGTGAGTGTAGTGGTTTTCTGAAAGCGGAAAGCTTGTAATGAAGCTTTTCCGCCAGATCCAAGAGCTGGTGGAGGACGAGGAATCGCTCATTTGCGTGTTAATCGGTACGTTTTTGCGTGCAACCAACAATTCGTCTGGTTCCGTGATAACATGGTTCTCTCTGCGTGTTTAGATGAGGTGGAGTCGTTAACTGCAGCTCGCAAGTCTGCTGTCAGCGGGTCAGAGCCGTCTGATGCTATTCGCGTGGTCAATGCGCTGCTCACTCAGCTGGACTCGCTGAAGCGGCACCCAAATGTGTTAATTCTCACCACATCCAACATTACCGAGGCTATTGACGTCGCGTTTGTTGACAGAGCAGATATCAAGCAGTACGTTGACGTGAGCAATACTAATCTCATTAGTGATGTACATAACAGTTTTTTTTTCTTGCAGGTACATCGGACTTCCGTCGTGTCACGCGCGCTATGACATTTTAAGGAGTTGTATCGAAGAACTTCGACGCGTGAGGATTCTTCAACCGACCACGCAGCCTTTATTCGCGTACCAAGAGCTAATGAAAAGAAGAGCATCAAGAAAGCGAGTGGTGGACCAAATGACAAGTTCTCCAGGCGCGGAAAACGGTAGTGAAGACCTGGAGCTGTCGTTGGGGCTGTTGCAGGCTGCCGAAATGGCTGAAGGATTCAGCGGGCGAGCACTACGCAAAGTCCCATTTCAGACGCACGCTTTCTTCGTTCAGGTATGCTCGATACAATGCAGGTAGATCGACAATTACTAACTTAACGCTTTGGTAGTCACGGACTACAACTGTCGCAGACTTCATGCGCTTCTTAATGCAGACCATTCAACGAGAAAATGAGCACAAGCAGCAGCTCACTTCAGCTTAGAATACCTGACAAGATAGACAGACAAACAGAAACATCACGCACCCGATGAGGTAAATAGTTTACCACGGCTTAGGCACTAACTCGGCTTCTTTGTTTCTTCGCTGCTATTGGCTTCCTATAACCATTCAATACTTCGGGCATGATCTAAAGTACATGTAGGTTAGAAAAGGAAAGACTACCGACACTAGGGGCCTTTGAGAAAAGTATATTTGAGAAGACATTGAAAAGATGATCTGATAGCAGAAACTTCATGAATCTGGTCGGGGTAAATAATTCGCTACGGCTCACCCGCCCACTACTTCGGCTTTTCAATATTTCGGGCATGATCCACGACGCTGATAGCTCGTGGACTCGCTCTGACTCGAGTTTCTCTCCAGGTGCATCCGTCCAGCACCAGCCAGACGACTCCCCGTAGACGAAGACGACGTTGATTTCATCAATTTCCCGTCGCGATACTCCTCCGTCACAGTCTCCGTGCGTCCATCTGCTCCCGTGGTCGTTGTCGTCTTCTGCGTAACAGTGTGGCCATTACGATCCGTGAAACTCGAACTCGATGAGCTCGAACTAGTCGAGAACACGCCACTGGATCCGCCCATTGGCCCAAATTCACTGCTAAAGAATGAGCCCGCCATAGACACATTCCCCATGTGTCCGAATCCATGCATGTTCATTCCCATTGCTCCAAAGCCCATCGCTTCAAAAGGATCCCTCCCTCGTCCTTGGAACGACGTTCTTCGTCGCTGTTCACCGCCAAAAAACGCTTCGAAAGGGTCCTGACCTCCAAAGAAAGCATCAAAAACGTCTCGTGCATGTTGCGTCGAGAACCTCGTTCCAAAGCCACTGAAGCCAAAGTGCTCGTCCTCTCTGTGTTCCGGTGGGATATTTGTATCAAGTCCTGGCTTGCCGAAATCCTCATACACTTTCCTCTTCTCACGATCACTCAGAACCTCGTAGGCCTCGCTGATCTTCTTGAAAAGCTCTTCAGCCCGTGGATTCGAGCGGTTTTTATCCGGGTGCCACTGCACCGCCAGCTTCCTGTACGCTTTCTTGACGTCTGCGTCTGAGGCAGAGCGTCGAAGCCCCAGTACTTCGAAGTAGTCGTCTGATTCCAAATGCGTCGGGTTCTGCATCACTTTCGGCTTCTTTTTAGCTGCTTCCGTCGGTTCTTCACCTGTTAAGTCAATGACCGACTGCTCGCTTGCTGCGGTTTCCTTTTGAGCACTGGGACGTCGACGCTTGGCAGAACCTTCTTCTCTAACCTTTCGGGTAGGCATTTTACTAACTAAAATACTGAAGCGGCGATGAAAAAGAAAATTGTATCATACCGTATCATATCCAAATCAAATGTTTTTTTACGACCTTCTGTCGACAACATGTTTTATACAGGGACCTTGTCACAAAATTTAATTTAATCACAATAAGACACAAATCCTGAACTACACATGTCTCAATCTACACGTGTCTTTAATTATGAGCTCTCTATTTTTATGGTCTTTTGTAGGTCAACCTGTCTCTGCGATTTTGGTCTCGCATACAAACGTGTAAGCTTCGAATCAGATTTGGTGTCAAATGGAGCTGCGGGTGGTGGTGCTGTTGGTGCTCTGGAGCGCCTTGCTGGGCGTGTATGCAGACGAGGTATTCGAGTTCTACGGCGACTCGCACTACGACTTTGGACTGCAGATGGGACAGCGATTCCGGGACAAGATCCAGCAACGGATGCAGCTCAACACGAAGCTGCAGACGCTATTGGTTCCGTTCTCAAAGACCCCAATGGGGGACGAGCTGCTGAATCGATATCTGGCCGCGCATAGAGACGTGTTCCCCGTAAGTTCTTTTATTACATGGAATTGCAAGTGTTTTATTAAAATGTATCATTTAGCTGTACGTTGAAGAGCTGGAAGGCATCGCAGACGGCAGCGAAGTCCCGTTCGAGACGATATTCATTGAAAATATTGTGGAGGAATTCTCCAATTCGATCCCGCCCAGTTTCCAGCGCGATGAATTCCCTGCAGAAGCTCGCCACCCAGTCATGAAGTGCTCAGATATCGTACTGACGGGGGTGACAACGCACGTCGTGGCGCATAACGAGGATAGTGGGGAAGTGGATGTGAACCGAACAGCGATCGTTATCGCGAAAATTGCACATGAACCCAAGTTTGTGGCGTTTACGTATTTGGGGGATCTTCCGTCGGGAGCGTTCGGGTTTAACGAGCATGGCGTTGCGTTCACACTCAATTGTACGTACCCATTGTCATCCTTTTTACTCGTAACTTTGGATTTTAACGTTTTGAATGGTGTTGCTAGTTGTCCAACCGTCCGAGATATTTGTTGGTGGTCTTGGGAGAGGATTTATATCGCGGGACTTACTGATGGCAAGAAATGCGGACGATGCGATGACGATCATTACGCGTTCTGGTCAAGCTGCCGGTCACAATTTCCAGTTGATGGATGCACGAGCAGGACGACTGTGGAATATCGAAGTAGCGTCGTTTGGCCGTCATTTTGTGCACGAGTTTAAGGAGCAAGGCAGTGCTGTATCGGCTTTCTTCCACGCTAACCAGTATCAACGGCTTCAAGTTGCGCAGCCACCGTACCAGAGCAGTCTCCACCGCCTACGAAGATACAGTGAGTTGACTCCACCAACGACAATTGACGAGGCGCTGGATGTGCTTGGAGACCAGGAAGATCAATCCTGGCCCGTGTTCCACGACTCTCTGTCACATGCTAACGGCGATTTATCCGGATGGACACTCACGACCATCATCTTCGACTTGGACAAAGAGAAAGCGGTGTCATTTTCAGGGAATCCAGCGCTTCATCGCACGCAGTATGACTGGGATCTAGTCAATCTCACTGTAAACGTTGCAGGACCCTACGAGTCCCTATCATAAGTGTCTGTATTGCAAAAACAAGGAAGGATGGGTAAGATTTTTTTATTTTACTTTTTTTTTAAAGGAAATAAACACTCACGCTTGACTCAGCTTGATACTCTGCTCGCCCTCAAATTGTCTTCACGTATTCATCACTGCGAGTCAGCGTCGCACTCAGCTTTTCGACCTGCTTCCAGTTGTGGTGCAGGATGCAGCGTTTCTCGGCTCGAGGAGCAGCTTGTGCCTCCCAGTAGCACTTTTCCTGCTTGGCAAAGGACCAAAGCGAAGCTCCTAGAGCTCGCGACGGTGAAGACTGACCCCCAAGGTACATCCGCGCCAGCAGAGACGCCGCCGGGTGGGCCTGTTGTCCGACATCGTGGAACCACTTGAGAATGTCCACGTGATGGTACAGCTTCAGCAGGTTGTACTGGCCCTTTTCGAACAAGTCAGCCCCCTCCGTGGCCAGTGTGTCCCAAGCCACGTACACGTGCTGCCATTCACGCCAAGCACGAGCTTCGTCTTCAGCCACAGCGTCACTTGAACGCCCCGTAGTGGACGGAGCAGCAGGCGGTTGGTTCTTCGGCCCATCGACCATCAACAAAGCGCTGATTTCGTTGTCACCTTCGTCTTCCTCCTCCTCCTCAAGCGCTGCGTTGCCAGTGCCGGATCGAGCTGCAAGTAGCTCGAAAACCACACGATGTTCCTGGCGTAAATCCTCCTGAGCACGACGAAAAGCACGAGAATCAGTCACGAGATTCGCAGCTTTGGAGCTGATGCGGGGGTCCAGTAGCATGGCTTTGATCTCGTCTTCAACAACTGATGGGGGCGTGAATCTTTGTGCGATCAGCTGGCGAAGCTTTACGATGCATTGGCGACCGGTTTGGGTGAACGAGTCTACCGCTCTGGCCTTGCGACGTGTCGAACGCTTCGATGCACCGTCGTCTTCCAGCGAAAGACACTTGAGACTGGAGGCATTGGCAGTAACTGAAAGCAGACGCCGGAACAGAAGAGCGTAAGACGGAGTCACAGCTCCCGGTCGAGAAGTCATTCGCTCTTCGAGACAGAACTGGTTGAGCTGGTTCAAGATGGCTTCAATCTCCGTGACAGTCGTCCAGTCCTCCTTGGAAAGCTGCAGCCACGCCGCCTCGAGCTCTGGATCAGCAGCTGTGGGCCTTAGAGACGACTGGAAGTACAAACGGTACGCACGGTATCGCGCACAACTGACACGCAAGAGCTCTGCCATCGCCCCGATAGACGTCAATGTAGATTGTGCCAAGCTGTCGATGGACGAAACTGGATAGAAAGGCACACCGCCGATTTCTTGGAGACAGTTGCTGCGATCAGGAGCCTCGAAGAACAACAAAAGCTCTTGCAACAGTCCAAGAACGCGCAAAGCGTTGGCTTCTCCACCGAAAAGACAGCCAGGACCAACACCCAGCGCGTCCTCCACACAGCGACGTAATTTGTGAGTCAGTTGGTCCTCTTTTCCCTCACTGGAGGCTTCGTGCTCACCGCCTGCTGCAAGTACCGACGGCGTATCGTCCTCAATACCGACATGGTAGCGCGTATACTCGGCGATCGAGTGGATCCCGTACGCCTCCGACACCGTCTGGGACACAAGTTGCTTCACTTGTTGGTCCCAACCACGCGGAACCTCCTTCGCTGCCAGTATCAGATCCACCCGACGCCACTGCGAATCAATGAATCCAATTGCCACCGAGAGGAACGCCTTCTCCTGATTCGGTACAACGTCGTCCCTCACAGCCAGAATCGGTCGGAACTCGTGTCGTAGCGTCAAGAAGGGCAGACCCATAGCAGCCTGCGACTCGGAAGTCAGATACGCGGTCAAGAAGCTGTTGAACTTGTCGAACTCGACGTGCACTTGGTTGTTCAAGTCCGACTGTGTTGGCAACGCCGAACTTGGGAGCTTGATCAAGTGCTGGGGCGTCTCATCTTCCACCGTGGAGATCGGGAGCCCCGACTCAATGAGCCACTTCAACAGCAGCTCGACCGTCTTGGCCACCGCTCTCTTCCGGGCTATCACCCCCGTGTTCTGGATTTTGGCCACGGGTGCTTCCATCTCCTTGGTCTCTTCTGGCTTGACACTCTCCTTTTTCACCTTCTTAGCCTTCTTCTTCTTCGGCTGGCTCTCTCCACTAACAGCCTGCTCCACCAACGCCTCCCGTTTCCGTTGCTTGTAGTCCGCAATGGCTTCGAACTCTTCCGGGTGCACCCGTTGCATGTGCGCGACGGCGTTCGTGGACATCCGTTGGCGCATCAAAGCACTGCGCCACGTGTAGATCTTCTTGGCTGTCGGACGTAGTGGAGGGGTGGCCGAGCACAAGACGCAGATGTGCGTATGCGGACGATCGACGCTCTTGGGATTCGGCAGGGGAGTCGCTAATTTGTGGATGAACTGCCACACGGGGAGATCTGTCTGCGGTTGGTGCACCACAGGCAAGGGAATGCCGTACTGATCGGTGGGTTCACTCGACAGCGGGTCCAAAGTGTCGGAAGACTCGGGTGGAGCGTCGGATAGACGGCTACGCATCATTCTTGCTGGAAGCGGTAGTACTCGAGCGCTTGGTTGGCGGGAAATGCTACCGGAAAGCGGGGGAATTCTATTCTTTACTTGATTTTTGTAAGAGAGATACATATTTTTAGTAAACCAAAATATTAAATTCGTTTCGTAAAATAATTAATTTTGTGTAGTAATCGCTCAAGTATTTACTACGCAACCTATAGTATTAAACATGACGTATACAACGTTAGGCAAGGTTTATACTTCTGTAGCTGCTACAGCCTACAGGTAGGTCATACCTTCATGTACGGAGGTGGATACTATGAGCGCGATGAAGCAACTCGAGAGTTTCGTCTGGAAATTCGCATATTGTTGCTCTAGCAGGAAGGCCAACAAGTGCAGAGGCGAGATCCCGTACTTCTTGAACACAGCAGAGCATACCATTACTAAAGCTGGCAACTCGAAAGCTGCAAAGCAGAAACACCACATCACTCTCTGCAGCATTTCTTCTCTGGAAAGATTTCGTAATAAAATGTTGTAGTGAGCGCTTGGTAAGCCCCAAAGTGTTGCAAACAGTAAACCTGTTCCAAAAAAAAACATCAAGAAATAAGAGTTAGGAATTACTACAAGAAGCCACAACGAGAGAGAGAAAAAGGTATCTCTTACCTAGGAGAAGTGGTACGAGAACCTTAATAAACTCTGTCACGACCAGCACTTCACACGAGAAAAGTAGCTGCAAAGTCTGCTCCAAGATGCGCGCTTGGTCTTTCCGTACCACCAACATCCCATCAATATTTATCTGCGTCGGTCTGCGGATATCATTTGTTGGAATCTCTCCAGGTCGAGTGTACGCAGTTCCACAATTGTTCCCGCTATTGCGCCTTAAGTCCAGCAGACGCTTGGAGCCAGACTTCATCAGTGTCCGCGGCGTCAAAAAGACTGAAGAAGCTCGACGAATTGTGGGCAAGCGACCGAGTCCGTCCGGGGGTTGCAAAGCGCCAAGAGGTGGGAGGTCTATCGAACTGCGTCGGTCTTGAGACAGTCGATTTGGCTTCGCTGAAGGCGGCGACGGGATCGGGGCCACCTCTGGCCGGATATCAGTAAAGCAGTACACCTTGGCCGGATCTCGAGACCAACTCTGTAAATTCGGCTCACGCTTGTTGTCGTTTTGATCACAAGATTTTCGCATTGGCTGCTCTTGGGCTGTTCTACTGCCTGGAATTGAGTCGGATGCTGTGCGCCGCAGTGGTTGGATATTTTTTGGTAGTACGGGCGGTTCTCGAGACTCGTTTCTTACTGGTACGCCAATTGTAGTGGTCATCCGCCGATGGAGGCGTTGTGGCTTTGAGTCGGAAGAAGATACATGGCCGTACCGCGTCGCATTGCTTACCGTAGAATGTCGGCGGGGAGGTTTTTGGTGTTTTACCGAAATTTTGTCGGTATCTGGATCGGATTGAACTTTCTTCATCAGGGACGCTCCTCTGTTAGAAATACTAAGAGCTCGAATTGTCTGAATTGCGCCTGCATCCGATGACGCTCGACGGAGTTTCTGAGTCGATTTTGGCATGTCAATCGTCCCAGTAACTGTGTCCACTGCCTGTTCAGCAGGTGGTTGGGATGATTCATCCTCTGCGGGTTCCTCTATGTATATATTGTCCTCTTCAACCACCAAAGCTGCTGATAAACTCCCTTCGACGATTTTTATAGCGGTCTGCAACGTTCGACAGCCGTCAACGATGAAAATATGGGTCGAATACATGCGCGCGATAGCAACACCGAGCAGAAACTCCCCGACCACAATAACTGCTGCTAGAGCTGCGTTTCGGGCGTACTGTATACACAAAGTGTGGTAGATTGACGCGCTGATATCGACAAGGTTCAGAGTGACGTCTGCGCTCAGATCGCTCAACTTGCGAGCGTGAACCCACGACTGGCGCTTTATCATCGACCGAAGTGGCGGGTGGATCACTACCAGTGCGAGTTGAACCCCCCAGGGCGACTCTGAAAACCCAAGAGCCAGCAGTAAGAAAAACACGACGATCAAGAGGTACTCGGTCACCACGATCATTAAGTTGCGCGTTCGTTGTCGATTCCCAGTACCAGACTCCTTCGGCTGAGTACAATGAGTGAGGTAGAATACGCATCCAAGCGTGAAAAACATCTTTGCAACTCCACCTCCGGGCGCGGGATATTTCCAAACAAGCGATACAATCGACCAAATTCCTTCCGGGAAAACTCCTCCGAATACGACAGAAAGTAAAAACGTTTTCCAGCGTGTGTTGTACTTTGCCATCCCCAGAGTTTGCCGCATGTGAAAGACCCAAGTAACAGTAAGAACTGCGTAGAATATCGCAGATCGCACGGACGCTGCGACGTTCTGTGGAGCACCAAGCACTGGAGAAGCGAGAGGAATAGCGTGAAGCCCCACGAGAAGAGTGAAAGTGGGTAACAATGACAGCAAGCAGATGACTCCTAAGCACCGAGTCAGACTCACATCCGCTTGGTATCGGTCGAACTGCTGCAGTTTATCCACCGAATAGCGTCCGAGGAATTGGTGCTCGGTCTTCCAGTCGTAGAAACGTCTCCAAGCTTCAGCTACTCGTTCCCGTAGATCCATAACAGCCTGATTAGTGCCGCACTGCCTTCTCCTGGTTGAACGCTATAATTACAGCAAAAGCGGCACTAATTCGAGCTAAATTCGAGCTAGGCATTTCTACGCGAAGACTGGTAGAGGCACTGGAGAAAATCGCATATCTCGGCTCGACAGTCTTCTGGGTTTGTCTCTAACGCGCCTTCCAGGTCTCGAAGTGCAGTTGTAGCTGCTTTTTGCTTCAGTTGGTTGTCGCCACGTTCTTTTCTTCGTTGAGCAACTTTCAATTCCTCAAGGTCTTGGGCGGAGAAATCCGTCCAGCGTTTGAGGATTTCATCATCATCAGATACTTCAGACACGGGACTTTCAAAAGAGGGAAATTGCTCGTGGGGCTGGCAAAACACGAAAGCTTCGAACGAGTCGTACATGGAAGCGCGAAGGCCATCCAACTGCTCTTGCTTCAGTCCAAGTTGCGTCTCCAACTTCGTGTGAGCCGCGACGGAATTATCCTGTTCTTGTTGCAGTCGTTGCCGCTGTCCCTGCTGCAGCTCGCGGTTCGTGCGTGCAATTTTCACCAAACTTTCGCGTTGCCGTTCCAGTTGAGCTTCACACGCCGCCACTTTGGCCTTGTAGCTGACGATCACGTCTTGCTTCTGCAGTACACGCCGCTTCAGAGCTCGAGCTTCATCAGTTAAAGCAGCGACAGAAACTGCACTCCTTTCGTCTTGATTTCCGCCTCTAGCGCTCTCTTTAGTGTCCGAATTGTTACTCTTCAAGATCTCCCTCAAGTGACAGTTCTCAGCTCTGGCAGCTTTCAAACGAGCCACAACACCCGCGTGACGCTCTTTCACTTTTTCAAGGTGAATGGATAACTGGACGTTATCGCCATGGCAGCGCTCGTAACTTTGACGAGCATTCTGCAGCTGCTGCGCGTGCTCTCTGGCTTTCTGCTGGAGTGAAGCTGTCTGTTTCTCAGCTGTAACTAGGCGCTCAAGCTTCTTGGCAGCTTGTTCCAGCTCCTGCTGAAGCGCAGCGACCTTGGCTTTCTGTTGGTTCAACAGCTCCGTCTTGCGTTGGACAGCCATCCGAGCTCGTTGGCTTTCGTCTCCACGACTTGTAGCTTCCCCTTGTCTTCTCTCGAGCTCAACACTCGCTACGTGATACTTCTCTGCTATCGAAGCAGCGTGTTCCTTTGCAGTTGCTAACTCGAGCTTGAGTGTAGACAATGTCGATAATAGCTGAGCTTCTCGAGCTAATCGTGAGGCTAATTCCTTCTTCACCGTGCTCATACCCAGCTCAAGTTGGCGAATGGTGTCTTCAAACGTGTCGTTCTGCAGCATAGCGGAGCGGACATAAGCCTCCAGTTTCGACGCTCGAAGCTTCCACCACACCGCTTCACTAACAGTTTCTTCGCTCTGCTTCCTTGTGTCTAACAGCACGTTGGTACTTGTAATTTGGTCTTCTTTCCGCCCACGAGACACGCTTTGTTTCTCTCTAGAAAGAGCCATAACAGTATCGTAAAGCTCTTTCGTAGAGATCCCCCTTCCTGTATCTGCTAGTCGAGTAAATTCTTCGATACAAGCCGAAAGAAATTCAATGCGCCGGTCACTTTCTTGCTGGGTTGTACGCTGGACTTGGTGGAAATCGGCCAGTTCTTGTTGGGTTTTATCTTGCCATTGTTTGAAATCAGCATAACGTTGGGTATATTCCTGCTTGGCCTTCGAAAGTTCTGCTTGTGCATCGCTGGATTGTTGTTCGTTGTGGTTTTCAAGCTGTTTCTTCTGCTCCACCACTTCGTTAAGCTTGCGTTCGCGAGATAACTGCAGCTCTAAATCTTCCACACGAGCCAATAATCTCGCGTTTTCGCGCGAGTCAGCAGATTTATCAACCAGTTCAACTTCTACCTCAGTACTTGTAGCCTTGGAGCTGCATTGAGTTTGCTGCACAGATTTCTCTTGAAGCTCTTGCAGACTCGATCGTAAATTACCATTATCTTCTTCGAGACGGCGTTTGTCACTCTCGATACGCGATAAAGTGTCGTTGACGGTAGCCATATAGCTCTCCATGCTCTCTGCGTGCTCAGTTGCTTTCAGCCGCAGCTCTTTCTGGTGAATAGCCTCCATCTGCGCGCATTTCTCCTTGATTGTGCAAAGAGACTGCACTAGTGTGAGGTTTTCCTGCTCCCTCGACGCTAGTTGTTCCTTGAGGGCTTCCTGTTCCTGTCCAACTTGTGACGCAGAGTTTCCAGTCTCCATCTTTACATCGCCAGTCGCTTTTAGCTGCTCTTCATCTCTTGATCGAACAGGCGATTGGTCTCTGTACGTCTCGAGCTCACGCCGAAGTTCCGAATTCGCTTCTTTTCTTGCGTGAAGCTTCTTCCGCAGCTCTCCCTGTTCGCTTAAATACTGTTCACTTGTCTTCTTTTCAGCTTGCAATCGACGTGTGAGCTTGCTGTTCTGCGACGCGAGATACGTGCATTTTGCTAGACATTCGTCAAGCTCAGTTGCTGCAGTACCCTACGTACAAAATGTTAATCATTTCAACTTGAAAGCTTGTAGATATGAGAGTAGCATACCTTAGGTCCTTCCATTGTCTGGGTATCGTCAAGAGCTGCTAGTGAAGTGGTCTCGTTCTCTGGCCCGTTACTTGATGCACTGTCGGGTTCAAATTGGAGTTTCGATGCCAAAAATGGCCGTCCCATCTCAGAAATCCGCTCGTTTTTAGTGCTGTCCTCCTCAACGGGATGAGTATCACTGCTTTTGTCAAGCTCTGTCGAGTTGACGGGGTCGTAAAGTACGGCAATTTTCAGTCCTTGATCTATGAGCTGTTGCTGGAGTAAAAATATTTTTTCGTCTCGTTTGGAAAGCTCAAACTCGAGGCTTCGATGATTGCTGTGCTCCTGCGCGGTTTGGCGGCCAAATGCTCGTAATACATCACTGTTAGTCACTGGTAGTTCTCCCATGGATGAATACAGGAAGCTAAACGCGATCCACAAAGACTCATAATGACTCACGAACACCTCCCACTCGATTTGAGATCGCAACTCGGCATCATTTCCTCCCTTGGGTAGCTTAGCCGCTGACATTTGAGCACTATTTTGTTGGTCGATAAACTGTTTAAACACGTCCACACATTTGTGGTGGTGCTCCATAACACAATCCAAAGCGCTCGTCTGCTTCTCCACAATGTTCTTTTGACCACAGTCGGGTTGTTCTTGCTTGATCACAGCCAGTTGTTGCTGAGAGAGTCGAAGTCGTCCTCGCAGAGCTTTTCGGTCGGTCTCAATCAGTTGTAGGCGTTTTAACGCGAAGAAGAACGCGTCGCTGGTGCCAAGAGACTTCTCCGTGGTGTTGTCACCTTCTCGGTCCGGTTTGAAAGTAAAATTTTGCAGCAAAGCCTTCGTCTCGAGCTTCTCGACCTTCATTAGCAACTCATCGCGCTCCTGTTCACACGCTTCTTTGGCTGCTTTCATCATCGCCGCATGCTTCTGTTCCGCTTCGAGGTGTGACTGCAGCTGTAGACACGATTTCTCCGTCTGAAAATATCTGCTCACACTTATCAACTCTTTTTCTCGCCTTCGGAAGAAATCGAGTTTCTGCTGTGGCACGTGCTGCAATTCAATTGCGAGTTGCTTCATATTTATCGTATTTGCTGATACTGGAGCACACGACAAAGCTCTGATCGTCTCGTTCGCGGCTGCAAGCTGTTCATCTTTCGCTAGTAAACTCTGCTCAGCAGTGGCAAGCCGTATAACCAGTTGTGGATACTCGAGAAATTCATCGAATCCACCAGATTTTCTACGATGAGAGAACACGGTGATAGCCTTCTCCTTCACGTCGTTCTTTAGGCCGTTTCTCTTCTTTAGAGCGTTCAGTTCCGCCATTAAATCAAGCTCATGCTGCTCCAAATGGTTGATCCGCGTCAGTAGGACAGCTCGACGGCTCAACTCCTCTGCTCGTTCCTCTTTAAAGCCTTGACGCAGAGCGCGTACCTCGTCAAGATGCTTCGCTTCCCACCCCGCCCACTTTTGAACCATCTTCGCTGCCAATTTCACCCCACTTTTCCCGTTAACGAGCACCTTCGCCAAGTCGTTTACAATCTGCTGATCGTTCAAACAACTGTCACGACGTTGGAAAAGGTGCTGCCGGATCTGAGCAAGAGCTCCACAAAGGACCGTCGCACAATTGACTGTGACCCCAGCAGCCTCGGTCTTCAGTATTGTCGGCTCAATTGTCAGTCTTGGCTCAGGATTTGGTTCACACTGTCGCTTCATTAACTGTACAACTGCATCGCGCCACAAATACATACAGTCTTGAGTGTGTTCCAGCCTCACTACTTGAGCTTCAAGGCGGTGCTCAAGGTTCACACACAATTTCGCTGCAGAATCTTCCCCTTCCGGCACTCCAACGAAAAATGCTAGTGGGTTATCTATACAGCTGCAGGACAAACTCATGGCATCCACTCCACGCTGTAAAGTCTCCAAACACCGCTCCATCTCTTTACTACTCTCCGTCTTCTCCTTCTTCGTCACTCTCTGCTGCAACTCCCTCTCCAACGTCACGTTCTTCCCCTCCAGTGTCGTCAGCTCCTTCTCCAGCTTCTCCAAGAGCTTTAGAACGCCACTTTCCTCCTCAATTGTATCCGACTGAATCTCGACATCCTTTACCTGCTTCTTAACGTACTCCGTTTGCACTACAGCGTCCACTTTGTTCCTCTCCTCGCCCACCTGCACCTCTTTGTCCTCTTTCGTCTCTCTCCGCTCCAGTTCGTCCAGTACAACGTCCAATTGCTCGCGTTGCTCGTCCACAAGCTTCTGAAGTTCCAAGATCCTCGAGTCTTTAAGCCTCAACGTCGCTAGAACCTGTGCGCTCTGTCGCTCCTGCTCTAAGCGCGTATTTCTCTCCAATTGGCACAGTGCGCGGGCAAATTGAGGGTGTTGCTGGGTCAATTCGCGCGATATAAACGGTTCGTACATCTGCATGAAGCTACCCCATCGATCAGTACAATCGGCGCCGTGTAAGGTGGTCTGCGGCGTGGAGAGGATGCCTGCGGAGGAGGCATATCGCCTCATCGGCTCCATTGTTACACAACTTCAATAAAGCCACCTGATTGGTCATAAATTTGTGTTTATTATCCAGAGTCTAGAGTTATAGGTGGAACGCAGACGTACTCAAAAGTCGGGATTGGTTATTAGTAGGCGGAAAGTAGCCAATCAAAATGTGCCGAAGCGGCGAGAGTTACGGCAACATGCATGATCTGGGGTCATCACCCGCTCTCCAGTATTCGTGGCTCCCGCTGCTGCTAAGTGAATTCATCAAGGTAGTGACTCACTACTAGAGGCGTACGCATGTTGGTTCGGCGGTCCTCACTTTCAATTCGAAGCTCCAACTTGCATCAGGCAGCAGTAACCAACGGAATCCGTTTCCGTTGAACGGATTCATGAGCGACGGTCACGAAGACCAGAACATGGACGACTCTCCGCCGATTCATCGCGTGAACACGCCGCCGGTGCATCGATCACCTCGGCTTGCTGCTGCTCGACGTATTACCCGTTCACCAGTTCCTCAAGGGCAGCCTCGAACAAGGACTGGCAGACCTGGACGCTCGCCTCACATGGTCTGGGATTTTTTGAGAGAGTTAACGATGGAGGGTCGAACGCCAGCGCTGTGTGTAACTTCTGCAAGGATCCTGTCCGCAACGCTCAGCCCGGAAGGAGGATGAAACTTGACATTAAACAGTGTCGACTTGCTCCTTCCTACATCAAGCAGCAAGTGAGCGACCTCTTTCCAGAACGTCAACGTCATGCGGAGGATACTACAGCCTCTGCCACTGGCGACAACGACGACCAGAGGGCGTCAACGAGGAATTATCTTATCCGAGTGGATATCCACTCAGATGTGTGCAGGTCTATCGATCTGTACTCTTATCTAAAAAAAATGTTAAATTTGGTTTCTTACTATTATGTTTTAAATAGTAGTTTTACGTCTCCGTCCTCAGCACCTGAGCAAAATCTATATTTGTCTTCTTTCTTGAGACCATCTAACCTTCACTTTCATGTCTTCTTCACATCAACGCAGTGACCAACTTCGCGTTTCACGACTCCAGGTTGTTATTGTCGGCAGTGTGAACTCCACAAAATGACAAAGCCAGCAAAGAAGACATCAACATCCTATGAGTCAGCTCAGTTCGTTCTGGAAGCCGCTGATCTATCTACGGCAAATTCGTTTGGATTTTTACGCGACGACACCCCCATCAACACTACGGATTCGAAAGATTCAAACTACGGAGTCGCTCACGACAAGAAGCGCAATATCGGCTCCGACACATACGCAACCCAGCAGGGTGTTCATCAGCGGTGTAAGCAGTTTGCTGAAACTTACGGGTTCCAAATTATTGTTTCTAGCAGCAGCTCGGCCAATGCTAAGTACACCTGCAAACGTCTCAATGGGCAGCAGTTTTTCGACGACCAACTATCTCATGAGCTTGATCGATGCCCATTCTTCGTCAACGTTTCGGGAGGAACCGACGCCTGGCAACCTACAAAGGCAAATTTCTGCCACAACCACCTCAAAAACGTCGGCTTTTCAAGAATGCCATTTGTAGAAGGGAAGATAGCTCGGCCGGCTAAAGCACAGAGGAACACAAAACGACAATCCAAGCGAGCTCAAGCCCTTGCCGAAAGCAAGATGCCCCCAGCCCATAATGGACGTATCAACGATTTAACTGGGTCCGCCATTTCGACGTTTTTACTCTCAGAAGGCATGACTTTAAGTACCGCTGCGATTCCTCGTATCAAGACTGCTATTGGCGACAAACTGAAGTGCGATCGGTTGCTGAGTTACTAACAGCTGGAATCTTACCTTGTCCAAATGGTGAAGGAGAACGCTGGCTTGATAATGCAATTTGACAAGTACTCGGATGGCACTTTTCATCGTACATGCTTCGTTCCGAGTATAGTATCGGAATTCGAGTTGCTCAACATTCTCGTCGAATGTTCGGGTTTGACGGCACTCATCTCAAAGGTGAGATGAATGGGTTCGGTATCTACAGTGCGCGTCAAATCGATAGGACCCCCGATTTGGGGACACATTTTTGTCGATATCTCAGACTGTAGAAAGCGTCTGAGACTGCTGTTTAGATATGTACTCTCTATTTGCTGTAAGGAGACGCTACTTGTGTTAACGTCGTAGATATTGAAGCCGTTGGTACG
>LGSM01000403.1:0-37171 GCA_001314345.1 Phytophthora multivora
CTGGCTGCTCACGATAAAATGCTGGACTTGGTTGTGACTCCTGACGAAGTCATCCTTGTTAAAGAGATATCCTAGACTATCAGCAGGCTACAGTGGGGCCGTGCCCGACAACGGCGCCGCCTGTCGGACTCAGTAAGCTGGAGCTATCCAAATGGTATGCTGGTTATCGAGAAATTGTTAAGAATTTCCGTTACTAATCTGCTGTGAACAGGGAGAAATGGAGGAACCTGGGCAACATGACTCGACAGGAAGCTATGAAGCGCTACACGACTGCACTGGACAATCTGGTGAACGATTGGCGTCATAGCGCTAATTTACGCAGCACTGTAGATCCTAGAAGCAGTTCACTGGGAGCGAGTGATGCTTCCATTGGTCGATCGCCATCAGATGCGGGCTCTGCAACTCCAAACCGAGTCAGGAGATCTACCAGCATGTTCGAACGTCTGCCGCGGATTTATGACGAGTTGGGGGAGCTTCAGGACCGTGTTGAGGACGAGTCCAAGAAGCGTGACGAGCTGGAGGCCCACTTACTCCACTTCACACGCGACAACCGCTCCATGTTCAGCGAGCAGCTCGAGCAGATGGAGCAGATCCGCAACAGCCTGGTGTCCCTAGTCAAGAATCTAGAGGATGACGTCGTCCAGCACTCGACTGAGTTGCAGAGGTTGACACTACGTCAACAGGAACTGGCGTCACGCAGTGAAAACGCAATGCTGCTCGCAGTGGAGGCTCGCGTGCACCATGTCTTCCGGATTGTGAGGCGCTGGGTGCAGAACCGCACGTTCCGCGCGGCGCTTGTTGTTGTCGTAGGCGGCCACCGCTGGGAGCCCGACGAGATAGACTGCCACCTACGCAAACCATTAATCAGATCAACGCTATCGCCAGCGTTGGTCAGCACTGCAAGTATCAACATTTTTCACTGTTGACCAGTCATTTTTCGAAGGGGGAGCTTTTCGGCCTTCCATTTCATTTCTTCATTCCGCAATTTGCCATGCGGGGCCGAAAGCGACTCCCGCCCGACAAGCCCGACGCTGAAGATGAGATCGTGCCAGAAACGCCGCCCGAGTTGTTCGAGCTGGGACCACCGCCTTCTCCGCCCGCCTCACCGCCACCCAAGAGAGTCAAGCGTCAAGATCTGGCAGACCGCAAAGCCAAGAACAAGACCATCGACTTCTTTGTCATAAAACAAACGCTGCGAAAGTTCTGCAAGCCGGAGGCGACTGGGCTCGCGTGGGACGAATGCGTCCAGGAAGTCAACCAAGCTGTCGCCGAGGCGTATCTGCTCGCCAACCTCTACGTGCTGCGTCAGTTGAAAAGCGGCCGTCCTCTCTGCAAGATCGATGCCAAAGACTTGTACCAGCCGTGTCTGAGTCTTGTCACTAGTGTTCCGCGCCGAGAGAAGTTTGTGAACTTTTTGGTAAAGCAAGAGCCGAAGGAATGACGAAAGAAATGGGAAGCCAGTGGCAGAGTTGGAAAGCTGAAGGACGTTTCGGTCGCTCTTTCCTTTACTGAGGACGGATTCCAGCAATGGCTGACGGCGCAGAAGACCAAGAATCACGACTTGGACGAAGCGGCGGATGAATTCTGCAAGATGCGTGGGGACCGAACTCGTCCAAACACGGAATACTTGAATCAAGGCTGGTTCCAAGCTGCAGCAAGTCAGATGTCCACGAACACCAAGAACGGAGTCGTGCGGAACTTCGCTAAACGTCTCCGATCGTACGTTTTGGACAAGTATGGAGTTACCAGAGCTGTCGGCCACGAGATTGTGAACGGAGTGTTTGCGGAGAAGTATGACTCGGTCGAAGTTCGAGTGGCAGATCCAATCATCATGGAGTTGCGAAAGAAGATCCCGCGTACAAAAGAAGGGAAAATCAGCTGGGCTCCACAAGATCTTCTGCCGATGTTCTACGAGTTCCTGCAGTTCATTGAGAAGTACAACAAGGAAGAAAAGGACAAGCCCGGCTTCGTGGAGAAGCGGACGTTCTCTTCTCCCGACAAAGCGCGGATTCGAGTCGAGCTACAGCAAGGTGGACTCTACAGGACTGCGGTCGCTACTGCTTCGGAGTCCGAGCGTTTGTCGTGATCTCACTGTGGTGTATGAAGGAGAAGAGTGGACGCTCAAGGAAAGTCTTGCTGAGAAGACTCCGTGGATCAAGCTGTCTGATTTGTGGTGGCGTCGACTTTTCCACGTGGACAAGCTCGAAAAGCCAGGCGTGCGCAGCTTCCATCGAGAGATCACGACAGACGGATACGGCGTTGGCGTGCACATGAATCGACCCACTCGTGGGAAGAAGAAGAAAGAAGAGAAAGATAACGACGGGAAGATGGTGGTGACGAAGGACAAGAACGTATCAGATGCGCTTGGGTTGCCTCTCCTTAAAACGCCAAAGGGCACTACCGAAGCGTACGACGTGGTTTGGGGGATCGATCCTGGACGCACGGACTTCATCACGGCTACAAACCAGGACGGCAAGACGGTTCGCTTCCGGACGTCCGACTTCTACCGCGCAAGTGGGTACACTCGTTCCAACCGAAAGTCCAAGCACCGCATCAACAAGTCACCTCAAACTCGTGAACTGCTACGGAACACTCCCAGCAAAAAGACCTCATCGGTTGAGCTGTTCTGCGCTGCCATCGAGTTCTGGTTTGCACACGGTCGGACGCTTTTGTCGTTCTTCATGGACCTGTTCTTCCGCAAGCTGAAGTTCCGCCGCTACACGCTACGCACGTCACAGCTGGACCGCGCCTGCTTTGAGCTGGCGGGTGCGAAGGGTACAAAAACGATAGTTGGCTTTGGAGACTGCGGCATGGCTGGCGAGGGTATGATCAAGAAGAGCGTGCCTGGACCCGTGAAGACGTTCGCGCGCAAGCTTGCTCTTCACTGCGAGGTCGTGGTGGTCGACGAGTTCCGTACCAGCAAGAAACACTACGACTGCCACAGCTTCGAAGACTTGGAGAATCAGCGCGTCAAACGCAGATGCCGAGACGGAGTCGTGCGTAGCGTTCCGGTCCACAAAGTGCTCCATTGCTTGACCAAGAACGGCGGATGCGGCAAGTCGGTCGACCGAGACGTGAACACGGCCAAGAACATCCTCAGCGTGTTGCAGAACCAATTGGCGGGTGTGACTGAACGGCCTCTTCGTCTCCAGCGAACGCCGGCATCTCAACCCAAAAGCAAACTCAATCCTCAGCCCATCTATTCTCGGGTGGTTCCATTTATTTGGATGCGACGCCACTGAACAAAGTGGCGCGATGTTGACCGCCGGTCCTTCTCAGACAAAAAAAGAAGGAGTTGGCATTACTGGGGTTGCAAGCAGAGCGAGATCATCCATTTTTTAGAGAGGGTGACATTTTTGCTGTAATCCAGAAGTACCATCGAGTACAAGGCTCATTCGGTGGATCTCCTAAAGTGCATGTTGTTCTTCTAGCATTATCAAGAAATAGTCAACGCTTGAGCTCCCTCTTCACGTTGTACATGCCTTTCCTCACATTGCCCCCAAGGTTTTCAGTAGTTGATCCGGACTGTTCACTCGAATTTCTTGTCAAACCGCATTGATTCCGCTTTACACATCTACTCTCTAATAAATCTAATCAACAGGCAAACGACTTGCCTTGTTCTCCGGTTGTAACGATCTCTGTATGAAGATCTTCCAGACTGTTCTGCGAGAGGAGGTCACTCAAGAAGTTGAGTTCTTCTTGTGCTAGGACGGAATGCAGTGGGGGAGACGAAGATTCGCAAGGTTCCAGCCACGGCACTTGATTCCCCACGCCTGACGAGTTTTCGCTGTCTGTGGAAGTCGATCGGCGCTTTCGCTGCGGTCTCTCCACGTCCTCCATCTCTCTCTTCCGTCGTGCTTCAAGACGTCGCTGGTTCAGGTTGGCCTTGTCCCGATGGGCGTCGCAGAACCGATGCATCTCTCCGTTGCGTTTAATGGCTCGAGGCAACTCGCATCTCTTGCTCGGGTACCGGCACCGACGTTCTTCTTGAGCGATAGCGGCATGAAAGTTTAAGTCGAATTCGTCAAGTTTTTGAGAAAACCCGGCACTAAAGTCGAGGTTGGGATCAAACGACGGATCCATTGCTGATCTGTAAATGACTCGGAAGGATCTGGTGATGTCTCCTTGGAAGTCCGACCAAGTCTAACCGGAGGCCCCACAGTCTCCAAGTTTTAGTGCTTTATGATGACTACTGGTAGGACTGAGGGGTGTTATCAAGTAAGTGGGTGAAGAGGTAGTGGCCGTTGACTATTTGAAGCTAATGTGCAAGGCAGAGATCCACAAGAATCCGTGAAATAGCGTCATTAGTAAGAAGCGCCTTTTAATCTCTCGCACTTCAATTCCCTGGATACTGACGGTCAGTGTAGGGGGTGAACCCTACTGTGCTTTAGGCAATTATCCACCGGAGATTGGTACTGCCCAATTCGAAGCTGGAGGTCAGAAAAGTTCTTGGTTATGAGGATAACCGTAATATCTGATATCCTTGACAATGAGCGCTTGTATAGACACAACTTTAGCGAATATCCGTCGACCACCACCACAAACTAAAGACTAGCTCCTCCAGAAAAGTTACGACCAACAAACAGCAGATTATTGGTACTAGACGTTGACAATAATAATCCACACACAAACCCAGCGCCTCCTAATCTTCAGGGAATAGGACGATGGATCGACTTCATTAACGAATCCACTTTGGCTAGCTAGAGCTCTTCTCTCTTCTCATGACCGGAATCGCCGTCTTCCAGCAGTCGTTGGAGATACTCCAAGTCTTTGGGGTCCAAATCCTCGTGCCAACTAGCACTGGGAAGGAAAGTCGCATCTTGCGTGGATCTTGGACTACTTGAGCCTGTCGTTTGCTTTTGAGTCATTTCCCGACGTCGTTGATCGACCCGACGCTGGTTGATGTTCGCTTTCATCCTGTGATAGTCGCAGAAGCGATGGAGCTCCCCGTTCTTCTTGAACGAGCGAGTCCGATCACACCGTTTGCTTCGGTATCCGCACTGCATTTGCTGCGACTGCAGGAGGAATTTACTGTAGTTTGGAGACGTTGCCGACATGTCGCGGAAGGAAGGAGTGTAGTCGACGAGAATCAAGTTGAAGAGTGAGCGAAAGCTCCGGATTGACGCGACCTCGGAACATCATTCACGTGGTGTTGACAGGTGTCACGGGTTCGTGATCGAGTACTGACGTGTATTCAAATACATCAGGATGCTGGGTACAATACCAACCTCGAAAGTTCTTTAAAAAAACACGGTCCAATTGCCTTCAAACGGCCATGTCCGCCTTCAACTTGATCGAAAAAAAGCTATAGTTAGGGGGGTTTCCTAGACGTATTGTACCATGGAAATGTCCAAGCCCAAGACTCGTCGAACAGATGGACCGATCACTACCCCATTGGAATGTTTTCGACAAGGGAAGGATAGTATCTCGATGGGGGATGCACTGGCGGAATTAGCCATGAGGCTTGTGGATGCACAAGACCGGGAAGACTTCCAGAAGGCAGACGGAGTCACTGCTATTGGTACGTGGGACCTGCGGCTAAGTAAAACGATCCAGTAATTTGACGACTCTGATAAGTTGACCAGCTTGCGCGTCTTCTGGAAGAACAAGCCACGAAGAATTACGCGTGGCAGACGTCCGAGGTCTTTGGCAGCTCGTACGCTTTCTAGTTTCAGTGGATACTGATGAGAAACAGATCTGCGAAAGATGACGCTTCGTGTATTACACAGGTGGGAAGAATACCAAGTGCACGACTCGCTTCAGTACACGTGTACGGATTGCATACTCGTTGATTATTGTCATTCCTAAAGGTAACGCCATCTCTAGTGGTTGCACTTTGTCATGCCAGTATCGACGCCGAAATTGCAGTGGAAATGCACGAGTTGAACGCTCTAGAGACTCTTTTCCAGACGCTAAGTGTTCTTCCGGAACGGTTGAGCGACTATGTGCCTTTCGTTCTCGAAACTTGCCGGAATCTCTGCGGATCGGACGGATACAGCTCCCTACCGACCGATTTCGCCCACAGGATGTGGGAGATCCTTCTCTCACAAGAGGTAATTTATGATCTTCCAACGGTAAGATACAACAACAAAAAAAACTAAGCCATCGTTTTTGGTTAGACTCCCATGTATTGGCACGAATTAGCGGCGGAGACACTCACCAACATCGCAGCAATCGATCCAAGTCGTGCAGCTGCTGCCCCATCGAGAATCTCCGCCACATTGTCGCTCTTCTTGCAAGTTTTACATTCCAATTCGACGGATTTCAGCCTCGCGTTATGCGATCTGCTGTGTAATGTATGCTGCGACCAAGCTTGTTGTCTGCTGGTGATCTGTGAACTAGATACCTGTCGACCTCGAGGCCATTTGCGACACAGTGGCGTCGTGTATCTCGCCGAACTGACCGAACAAGCTCAAGACGACGCACTTAAGCAGAGTATGGAAGCACTTGTACATAATCTCTCGTGGAGTGATCCAACGGGTAAACGCAGCATCCAGAAGCTCGCGCTGTGTAGTTTCATGACCAGATTCGCCTTAGAACCTGCTATTAGCAGCTAATTCCTTGTAAAAATAGGGACGGGTGAGCTCTGACGTGAGTCATGGGCTTATCCGCGTCTCCTTATCTCCTACCACGTGAGACTCGGCTTGCTTTCATCCACCAATCCACCACAAGACCACCGGAACGCATGCTGGCTACGGCTTCGTCGTTCCCCGTCCGAAATGGCCAAGGTTACGGGACTGTAAGTCAGCGAGAAGTCCATGGTCGAGACCGGATCGGGTCGATTCACGGAATCTCCAGCCCCAACATCCACGCACGTGTGCGAGCTGCAGCGTTAGCAGCTCATCAAGTTCGCCGATTCCGCCAGAAACGAGCGCCAACACTGTATACAGTTGAAGAGCACGACCAGGAGGCTCAAGTCCGAGAACCCAGCCCCGTTTCGGCTCAAGGGGGGAAGCGGAAGATGAACCTGCACTTGTCTCTCCATAAACTGGAGAAACCAGCTCTTCCCATGATGCTGCTGCAGCCGGAAGAGCCTCAAATCGACTACGGACCACATCAAAGCTTCGTGCCCGACCTGTTTGCTTCGAACGAACCTCCTTTTGCTGTCACTGCTGCTCAATCAGCTCCAGTGGGTCGTTCTCGTCGAGCGTCGAGCGTAACCTTGAGTATGAACTCACCCGAAGCTGCAGAGTTCAACGAAGTGGCTCATGACGGACCGGAAGAGCTGGGAAAACGCACGAAACGAGTGAAAAAACTCGGAAAAGGTGCAGGAGGGACCGTTTTCCTGTCTCTTTACTTACCGACATTGAAACTCGTTGCAGTGAAGGAGGTTATCGTGTATCAAGAGGAAGATCGTCACATGGTCAAGCGGGAGCTCCATGCTCTTCACGAGAATCTCGCTTCCATTGAGTCGGACACTGTTCCAAGCGGGTCCAATGGACGGAAACACCGCTTTCTCGCTGGTTTCCAGCCGCCAACTGCTCTCTGTCCGTACCTCGTCTCTTTCTACGGAGCTTTCTTGAAGCCAGCGAGATGTGCCGTTTCAGTTGTGATGGAATTCATGGACATGGGCAGTGTTCAAGACCTTTTGGAGGCAAATATCACAGTCTCGGAAGAAGTTCTTCGACACGCGGCCTTCTGCTGCGTCACAGCTCTCGACCACATGCACAGTCAACGGTAAGCACAGCTAAACCATTGCAATCGGAACCAGTAAAACGTACTAATATCTCTCCTTTCAGGATGGTTCACCGTGATATCAAGCCCGCGAACATCTTAATGAACCGAAATGGCGACTTCAAAGTGCGTTAAAACTATGATATTCGACAAAAAGGGGCAATTGCAGTACTAACCGGTTGCTTTTTAGGTCGCAGACTTCGGATTAGCTGGCACTTTGGCCAAATCCAACTCGTTTTTCTCCGCCTTCACTGGAACAATGATGTATATGGCGCCTGAACGTATTTCCGGAGCGCAGTACACGTGTGTTAGTGATATCTGGTCGTTAGGAATCACGTTGTTCTCACTGGCAACCGGAGCGTACCCGTTCACAGTCGACGACGGGTTTTTCGGCTTAGAGGAAGCGATTTGCCAGGACACGTTGCCTCCAATGCCGAATCGATTCTCTCCCGTGTGTCGAGACTTTATCAAAAGGATGTTGAATCGGGATCCAGACCGTCGACTGGCAGCGGAAGAAGCTTTAATGCACCCGTTCATCAGTGGCTACGCGAATACTGCTGCGTTCCGGAATTTCCCGAAAATATGGCAAAGCCTAGAACTGAAACGTGCCATTGAGCCGGACGATGTCCAGTCGATTGTTAACCTCGCGGTTGAATACTCGCACCGGTACCCAAACATTGTTACGCTGCCTTTGGAGCTGTCAAAGGCTGAATCTACGGGTCAAAAGGCACAAATTCCGCGCGAGAAACATTCGTTTCTTCATCATTTCTCTAAAAGATTGGGAAACCCGACAGCTGACAACGAGATTTCACCGATAACACCACTCCAACGTCTTGCAGGCGACTGTGGTGTGTCCACCGGTTATCTCCTCGAATTGTTTCAAGTGTCAAGCTCCATAGGTTAAGTTTCTATCTTCTGTTGCGGTAGCACTTTTTTAAAGCAATTTAATGCTTCAATTGTCGCCGTAATGCAGCGCGATCACGCGCCAGGAGATCGCCAACAACGGGCACAGACTGTTAACGCAAGAGCAGCACCAGTTTCTCAATACTGTCATCCATTTCTATCCCATTTCCCGCAACAGTTAAACACTTTTGGACTAAAAAATACTCTCGATTATGTCGTGGTGTGTGCACTATGAGTTCGTTGATGAAGCAATTGAGGCGATTTCGAGGGGATTTCCCCAGCGTCGGTGCTGATCGATGGCGTCCAGGACATTGAGGCTCTCACCAGAAAGATTCAAGCACAATACGACCATACCCAATCACCACAAAGAAACGTCTTAGCCGATGCTGCCCCGACCCAGAACTTCGTTTACGCGAACTGAGAAACGTATAATGATGCAAACAGCAAAGCATTAGCTGTGGAACCTCCAGTGGGGTCGTTGGGTGGATACAAGGACTCACTCATCGTGGAAGTTAGAGGTAGCGACTCGAAGGCAGCACAGCGGAAGGCGCTAATGACTACGCTATTAAATAGTGTTGAGTGGACAAGGAACGGGGAAGTCTCGCATGCTGGATGAGATGAAGGGTTTGCTGAGTGAAGCTGCATCACCAGTAGAGAGCCAAGAACTCCTCGAGCGAATGCAGAGCGCCTATGTGTTTAATTGTACCAATTATCAAAGGAAAAACTCATGTGGGTTGAATTTTTAAATCGAGTCAAGGCTACGTATGGAAAGCTCTTCATGACAATTAAAGACGTGGTCGTGATGCTGGCGGACCTGGAAGTGGTTGACGTGAAGGATCTGACGGTGATCTTGTGCGTAAATAACCTCCAGAAACTTTGGAAGAATTTTTAAAGCTGCGATTTAGACTACGTATTGGACGCACTATGCCGTCCTTTGAATTCCTCCAAAGTTTTTTACTGTCTGCGTGGCTTCGGCGACAGATGCATATCACGTGGAATACGCCTTCGGTTCTTTTGAGCAACCGCGCAACTACTTGGTGCCACCGACACTGTGTGGGGACGTGATATTGAAACCAACAACAAGCGATCGTCTTCCAAGATCCTGAATTTTGCAGATCGGTGCTGGTAGCTGTTCTGTCTCGGCATACGTTTGGTGACGTGTCAGTTATTGGTACTCCTCACGTCGAATTGAGGACTCCGACGTTTATTGTAACGGCGACATCAGCGTAGAAGACATGACCACCATCGGCACAGCAGCTGGCGGTGCATTCGCTCGAGTCCACTTGAAAATTGGCGGAAATGACATTTATTGCAACGAAGTGATGCAATGCAAAGCTGCTCCAAGAGCCAAATAGAAGTCGGTTGATGCTGGAGAAAGCTCGAGTCGAAGCGGTGGGCGAATCGGATGTGTTTCTCCTAATTACTGCAACGGAAGTGGATACTTTACCACTTCCTGCGAGATGCAAAGTCGTCTCGAAAACCAATTTTGACAGTTATTTCGGCCCCTTTGCAACTCGCGTACATCGAAATTTGAAGGAGATACCGAATATCCACTCGGCTTCAGCTACAACCAGTGAATGGTCTGGACGAAGAAACAAATTCCAAACTGATTGCTGAGAGATCGAAGAAACCCTTTGCAAGTGAAGAAGGCATCTCAATTTAAAGTAGAAAAGTAAGATTGACAGATAGTTTTGAGGGACGATAGTAAGCCGTGAGAACTCGGACATCACTTGCTGTTTTTTTCTTTGCTGCTGCATTTTAATGTCATTTTATCCGCTTTTTATTGTTGAAGTACTTCAATCCAGAAATTTTCAATACTGCATCAAGTCAAAAGGACGTGAATCTTCATGTTTTAAAGTAATCTTTTTGTTTTTTATTGCTACTACGCCCCATCATCAGCGGTGAGTTCCAAGAACAGAAGGTCTAGACTAGACACTTAGCTCCTGCGATCCAGTGTGTGGAATTTGGCTGCAGTCGCTCGGTGTTTGGCGAGATCTTGCTCCATTTTAGAGACAACGGACTTGGTAGCGAACTTAAGCTTCCCCACTATGTTCCTCTCACGAAGCTCCAGTAGCTGTTGGTTAATTTGATCGAGTTGTGTTAGCTCTTCCGTTCCTTTCCTCTCCACAAGCTCTTGAAGCTCCGGATTGTTACGTGTTGGTAGGTGAAATCGTCGGGAACATCCAGAACTTCCATATCGCCCTTCCTCCGTCTCATCACAGCATAACCAACGCTTGGCCCGGTGCATCATACACGAAGCAGGCACTGCAGCAGGACCAGAACCAGCTTCTCGCCGAGTTTCGCACGTTCGAGCACACGCAAACTCGTATTTTCCTGGGTGAAAAACACAAGAATAGCGGTTATTCTGCTCTTCCGAGTACTTTTGTCGGCACAAGCGACACTGTAGGACTCGTCGCTGGTGGTCGTGCATGAGTGAGAGCTTCGTAGGGATTTCCACAGCTTTCAATCCAGTAATTAAACTCTGTTTCTTCAGAAGCGGAGAGCTGGTAGTCATGGTCAATTTCTGCTTCTGTAGTAAAAGTTCATGCTTCATCTTGAAAGAAGCGCGAACTCTCGTCCGTTCGCTCCAAATCTTCACCCACCGGTTAAACATTTCCTTCAGTAAACGTCTCTGGGAGTGGCCAAACATCAGTTTCCCCAGTTCTGCTCGTCGTAGTCGCATACGCAGAGTCCGTCGTCGTTTCCTCAGTAGTACACTCACTTCCTTGCTCTTGAAAATCCGTTCATGCTCCAGTTGTTTAATTCGAGCTTCGAGTCGAACGATTTCGCGCTCACTACTTTCTACCAACGCTCGTCGGATGATTGAGTCCGTTAACAACGCGAAGTATTGGGTATGTAGACGATCCCGTAGATAAACCGTCCGGAAACGCTGGACTCGACCATGCAACACTTCGGAATCGATCGTTGCGTTGCGTTTGTGCACTCGCTTGTACTTGAGTAGAGCCTTCTCCTTCTCCTGGATAGCGTTCGACAGTGAAAAATCCGCTTCTTCGATCCGCTTTTTGCACTTATCCGCGTATTCGCGCTTGGATTTCGCGTCGTTGACAACATTTTCCCGTTCTTCCTGGATTCGCTTGAGTTCAGGAGCCATAGACTGGAGATTTTCCTCTAGCAACGGAGCTTGATATTCCCAGAATCTCGCTCTTTCAAAGGCATCCATCCACTCAACTTCAGCTCGTGCAAGAGCGTAAAATGTCCCCACTGTGTCTATCATTTGCTCCTGGACCATTTTCATCTGGAAAGCGCGATGCTTTTCAGCTGCAACTTGTTGAGCTTCCCGCAGTCTGTCAGCCAATCGAGAAGCTTCCAGCTCGGCCGAGACTTTGCCTTGAGCCATCTGATCAGCCAAATACTTGTCAAACTGTCGCTCCAAAGCTTCCGCTAAAGCTTGAGCGAGTTCTTCTTCCCGTAATTGCATGGATAATTCGTCTTCCATCTTGATTTGCCTCCATTCACGATGTAGTCGATGCTGTTCATTCTTTCCATGCTTAATCTCAAGACGACGGGCAGCTTTATCGTTCATGCGGTTCCGATCTTCAACCATTTTGGAGTATTTCGTCTTCATAGCCTCTAATTCCACTTGGCGAAGGTATTCTTTCACTTCCAGTTCAGCATTGGCCATCGCTTTTCTCTCCTGCATGTACAAGACGATCTCTTCCACGTAAAACTTGCGACACAATCGTTCTTCCGCTAGCATTTCCTTCCGTCTGGCTTCAAGGCGAAGTCGCTCTTCTTCCGCTAGTCGACGAAGCTCTTCACGTCGTGCCATCTCGTCTCGAACTAACTGGAGTTTAGCGTATTCTTGTCGCCAAGTGGAATGCAATAGAGAATATTTGTGCTTTCGAGACAGCCAGATCCGATCAAGACCTAACACTTGTGCAATTACTGCATCCGTAGGAAGAACTTGACCACAAGTAGCTACAATGTTCCCCTTAACACGAAGAAGCTCGTGTGCTTCGTGCTTTCCCTGCTCAAGTCTCTCTTCGCTTAAGTTCCGGATCGTTTCTCCTAAAAGCTCACTGAAAACATCTTGAGCCAGAGATTCCACACTGATCGTACCCCGTTCTCGCTTGCTTTCAGCTCGTAATTGCAGCTCTTTGGATAGTAAACTCTGTTCGATCAGAGCCATTGCGAGCCGTTTTTCACTTGCTCGAGTTACACGCTTGGCGTCCAGACGACTAGGACGTTGAGAAACAGGACGTCGGATTCGAGGAGGATAAACGCGACCTCGATGGTGGAGTGTCACTGTTTCTCTACGAGCGGATTCCACATTTCTCTTCCGTCCTTCCATCTCGTACAGGAATTGACCCTCCAATTCATCTTGACAGATCACGGTAGTCAATAATTCCTCCTCTTCTTCTTTCTTTGCTCGCCACCGCACTATTTCACGGATCTGGCGGTCTTCAATCTCCATTTTCTGACGTTCTGCTGCCTGCAAGTTCCGTTCTATTTGGACAAAACCATGCCCACGCTCGTCCTCATCGGCCATGGCGAACGTTTCTTCCTCTCTGTACATTGCTTCGTAGTCTAAAATCTCGTCAATCGGGATAAAGATTCTTCCTTCCCAGTGCAACGGCTTCACCACGACGCAATTGTCTTCGGTTCGGAAATATTCCACTCGTACAAACCCAAATCTGGTACGAAGAATCGAGTTCTGCGTTCGGCAGTACAGTCGATTCATCAAAGCACCCACGTCGTTCCTCTCTGCTTCAGCTTTAACAAGTCGTTCCTTTGCACGTCCAATTTGCTCTTTCACACGGTCCAATTCGGCTTGAATGCGTTGATAAACGGCGCTCATTTCATCGCTACTTTTGATAAGAGCTGGGGTATGGAACTCGGAAAATTCAGCTTCCTCCTCGACCCCTTCAATGGCGTAGTATGCAGCCTACAAACAAATAATAGTTGCGTTACGGTTTAAATGTTCAAACATCCCCCGTAGTGGTTTTACCAACCTCTCGTTCTTTTTGAGCGTTCAGAAGCTGAGATTTCGCCAACTGGAATCGTTTCACCGCCGCTAAATCCTCTTCAATTAGAGCCACCGCTCGTGCATGATCAACTTCGATCAACGGCAATTTCTCGAAAACAATTTCATTCTCATGTTGTAAATTTCCCAAAAATGATCGCTGTAAAAACATTTTCTTGTCAGTAAATCGAACAAGCAAAACAAACGCTTCGTACGGACCTGTAGCACTAGTCGATTCGTGCAATCAGAATGTTGTCGAAGAATTTGCTGAATGCGAAAGTTGAAATTCCTCAATCGTCCATGAAACAGAATTTCGTCCTGATGTGCAGCTCGATGGATATCGCGAATCAATCGAGGATACAAGGGCTCAGAGCTGTCGGTGTCTTGTAGAAGAGCTTCTCGGTTAATCCGGTGTCGATAGTTTAAATCGTCGATCGACTTTGGATCTACCCGATCGTACAGCATCGCCTCCGTTTCCTCCATCGACCACGCTTCCTTCTCAAGTCGAAGTCGTTCGTTTTCCACTTTTTGAAGATGTTCAGCGCTTCTAAAGCGAAACCCAACGCCACTAGTGATCTGAGCACGATGCAGCCGGACATCTTCGTCCAGATCGCGATCTCCGCCTCGAATTTGATCTGGATCATCGTAAGAATGGGCCATTTCTTTGCCGCAATTCTTGCATTTCAAGCCCAACTCGTACTTCGTCCCCCACGCTTTGAGCTCGAGATGCTCGCACTTAAAGAACTGTCCAACCGCGGTTTGAAAATTCGGGATCCAGAGTAATTCCTCCTTGGCTCGTTTCTCTTGATCCGACTTCAGTGCTGTCAATTCTCTCTCGTTAGAAATCTCCACTTCCATCAGCAGCTCCTGCTCCTGTCGGATCCGAAACTCGCGCTCTTTTCTCGCTTTTACACGCTTATTCGTCACACGTTTCGTCTTCCTTTCCCAGCTTTTCTTCACCAACGCAAGCTTCCCTTGAACAAACTGGCGAGCGAAATTCTCCTTCACTTCGCGTTCGACAGGCCCAATAGCCGCATCGGTCTGGTTGCCAAGAACGTTTAATTTTCGCTGCACTTGGAAGTCAATTTGAGCTGAGACAGCCTCGTTGTAGGTCGTTAGACGGATTGCGTCTGCGTAGAACAGCTTCTCTCTGCGTGCGAGTTCGTGCTGCCTTTGTTCACTCAGAGTTACGTCTTCCTGGGCTTCTTTTATCGCTGCTTCCTTCTCCTCGTGGATATTTTGCTGGGTTTCTCGGTGGAGTTGCTCAATCTTTGCATCTTTTGCTACTAGCAGAACGCGAGCTTCGGCTTCTTCTTTGCGTGTTCGTCGAAGGGATTTCGCAAATGAACTGGCTAAGAAAACGGCATTGGCGTTGTCTAACTGAAGCCATTCTGTTTTCACTGTTGTATCGTCTGAGCTGCTGGAAGGCCCGCAGAGCTGGTAAATAGGATATTCTGTAAGTAAAACTGCAATAGAATGAAGCAATTTATGGGTTCTTGTACCTTGTGCGTAACGTGTAACTTCGTTCTCGCTTCTCTCCATTCGTATCGAACTCCCATGATCATCGTCTCTTTCCGGTACGCGCCAGATGTTGTAGTTGATATCTGTGCCTTGAAGCTGCAATAATTGCCCATAAATCGCTGTGCTGCAAGTCTTTTCGGCTCCATTAGCGCCGATTTACGAGCTTGGAAGTTCATTCTGGCCTCGAGAACTCACGTTAGAACACCTAAAGTTAACAAAATATGAAGATTGTGTACAGCTTACCTTGAATCTTCCTTTCTCTTCCCTTTCAATGAAGAGTCGACGATAGTAGGAGTTCCTACAGCCAACATCTCACTCTCACTAACTCGCCCTTGACGGAGAGCAACACTGTAATCGATCTGAACTGCGATCTATACACCAGATAACACACAAAGCATGAGTACACGACCATTAATCTTCATTAGTACACAGTACCTCCTTCTTGATCTCTCCTCGAAGCATGTTGACGTATTCTGCCCGTTTAAACCGCTGGAAATGGCCATGAAAGAGAGTGGAGTCCCACATTTTTGTCTTGCTTCTCTCCACCTGAATCAATTCCTGCAGTAACTCCGTAGCTCTTTGGCTGCTGCTCTTCTTTGATTGCATGCGCATGGTTTTCACCAGTTCTGATACAAAATGTTTCTCTTTTTGGTGGAGCTGCATCCGCTTTTCTTCTTCTCGAAAATCTTCCAGTCGCTCTTCGTATCTAACTGTGTTGCTTAGGACATAGCGAAGTGTCTTGCGCTTCGGGTCTGAGCTGCTTCGATGCGTAATTTCCAACATGAAACACAGTTTGATACCTGAAAACTCCACTATTAAATCCCCAGTCCGTAAAATCTGTATTGTACAGACGATTAGTTTTAACTCAACCAAAATTTAACGATTTACGTACTTTGCCATCGAGATCTCGGAAGGTATGATGCTGCAACGAGTCCATTTCAGGCCCGACGTACAATTTCCAGTCTTCCATGAGCTTGTCCGAGGCTTGCATTGTTTCTTGAGTGTCCCCGGCTTCAACAGTATCTGGAGTTACCCTCTCAACGCGTACGTTCAAGTGTATTCGGTAGAAGCAGCGCTTAGGGAGGTGGAAGTACCCTGTTATCCTGCCGGTGGTCCCTCCTTCGGCCAGAATGACAGCGTTCTGTTGGACAGAATACGTCAAACCCATCGATTTCTTCGGCATTTGATGACTCCACCACTCGAATTGCCCCTTCAATGGGAAAATACACTGACGCAGCTTGTTCCCATCTTGCTATGGAGACCAGGTGAATTAGTTCATGTCAATTAAACGATAGTAGGCAAACTTACATGAAACTTCTGGATCGCACGGACAATGTCAATGCGCAATGAGGTCGTTTGAAGGTCTACAAAACGATCTCGAACTTTAACAAGACGAGCTTTCGCGCTCTCCAGGTCTTGTTCAGCCAAAGATCGAAGCTCATTCACTTTCCAAGCTTCAATAGCTTGAGACTTGGCCTTCTTGTAGTGGTCGTTCACTGGTGCTACAGCGCTTTTCAAGATTTCAAACTTACTTTCCATCGTAACTTGGTTCAGTAATTTTGTAGGGTCTACGAACGGTTTAGTTACCACCTCGTCATCGGAATCTTCAGGGCGAAGTATCGCTCCTTCAGGCTGAAAAATAGCTTTCCCCACTACGACTGGGAGCTCGTGGCGTTCCTTTGCGATATCATCTACCTGGGTTTGAACAGCAGCAAGTTTTCCTTCAGCCTCTTGCAGCATCGGCAGGAATGAATTCTCCGATCGATAAACAATTTCCGTCCGCTTTTGGATATTTGAGATACGAGAATCTAAATCTCCGAGCTGCTTCATGTATCCGGCTCTACGTGTTACAAGAGTGTGGAATTGCTGTTTCTCCATTTCGGAAGGATCTCGTCGCGGAGGACCAGCAAGAACCTCGTTCAAGTCGTCCTGCTCCTTCCGAACCTGTTTGATATCCTGCAGTACGTGGTCTTTGCGTTGGAGAATTGTTCTCCTATCCAGTCCCAAATTGGTTTTAGCCTCCTCCACATGCTCCAGTTTCTCACGTAACATCGTCACTTTCGACTGGATCTCCAACAATTCAAGGCGCTTCTGCTCGTTCTCGAATATGAATCCGCGTGTACTGGAAATGCCAACCGTGTGTTCATCTAACCAATAGCAATACAACAAGTTAGGAAATACAAACAATTGGGAAAACGAATACGGTATCTACCGAGTCCAGATTGATGTCCTCCATCCGTAGCAGAGTTCCATTCTCCCGGATCATACGCTGTATCAAAGACTCCGATCGATGACGTTGTCTGTAGTCGCTCAAAAGGACGCATGGCATCCACATTCTCCTCTTCCTCGACCATGCGCATCTCTTCCTTCATCTCCTCGACTTTCCTGTTAAATTCTACCTTTTGTTCTCGCTCAAACGTTTGCTGTTCAGCAAATTCTCGTGCTTCTACGAGTTGTTTCTGCCAGAACTTGAGATTTCGCTGTCTTTTCTCGACCAACAAGCGCTCGGTTTTCTCTTCCTTCTCCTTTATCTGCCGCTGCTTTTGCGCCGTCATTTTATCGATGCGCTCCTGCCTTCGCTGCTCGATCTCTCGCGTCAAAGTGGCTTGCTGTTCTCTATCAGCTTCAGCTTTCAGTTCTTGAAATCGATCCAAAAGAGGAGCTTGTCGCTTGTTGCGCTTCTTGAGACCGAAATGAAGCTCCTCTTCCATCTGCTTGGCATCGTCAAGTTGCTGTACGACACGTTCATGGATGTGGGAGTATTTGTGCGTCTCGGCATCCATTTCAAGTACGTGAACAACATGTTGGCGGAGTAATCGACGGTCCCGAAGTGGAGGAAGTTCCGCGTATTTCCACACAGTAGCGATCGCTTTCTTGCCTTCTACAGTTGCAGTCTCTTTGAAGTGTCTAGCTGCGTCCTTGGCTTGATCGACTAATGGTCCGAGTAACTGGAAACCATTGGCAAGTTCCTGTTTGTCAGCTAAGTCTTCTTCATCGTCTTCTTCTTTTCCTTCATCTTCTTCTTCCCAAAGTTCTGTAAGGAATAAATACATCAAATTGTTGTTAGATAACCAGCAGTCGAACATTGGACCGTCGGACGCACTGATCATCTTAGCCATGGTGAAGTCCTGTGCAGCTCGACCTCGAGAGATCCACTCAGCTAGAGCCTCTTCTCGTAGTTCTTCTTCTTCTTCATCCTTCTCTTTCGCCATGGTTCCCGCGTATGTACAAGTCAAGAGAAGGAGTTAATGCTGCATGGTGCTATGTGATCGAGCCGATATAAAATGCACTCGATACCGACGAGTCGTGGATTTTTATTTTTGAAGTTTTTGTCTTGAAGAGAAAAAAAAGGAACGAAATATTTCAATTTATTGAGGTTGTATGTACTTCGAAGTTTGAAGAGAAGGAAGAAGTATATACTGTGTATGTATGCAACGTGTAGTCGTTGAGTGCATCGAATTGTTCTCTTCTTGCTCGATTTACCAGGCGTCAAGAACCAAGGGTATCCATAAAAAAATAGTAACCATTTATTATTACCTAAATCCAGTAAAAAGAGGAATATTAGGAATCCTAGTATTCCGCTATGGCTTACCTAGTCTAGGATGTGTTTCACGGTACTTGCGCTGAAGGCAGAAAGAATCAGAACAAGGCGATAAGAATCAGTTTTCGAGTCCTAACTTCTTGTACAGAGCGACGAGCTCCTTATGCCTCCTTCGGTCGCCAATTACAGCGCTGTGGCAGCAGCCGAGCGCTGGACCAGTTCCAGTATGGGTACAGACGATGGCACTCGATCAACACGCTCTAAGCGCCAGTTGTGGCTGCGTCTGGGTGCTTTCGCCGTGATATTGATTGCAACAGTGTCGTTACTGTCTGTACTACCTGTACGGGACTACCTGGAAGCCACAACGACATGGGTGGACGGACATCTGCTTCTAGGCACGCTGGGCTTCATTCTGGTGTTCTGGGTCGCCGTCCCGCTTTGTCTACCCAGTACAGCGCTGGAAATGGTGGCAGGCTCGTTGTTTGGTGTCCCATACGCTGTATTGGTCATCACAGTGGGTAAAACGGGAGGTTCGACGTTGGCGTTTCTACTGGGACGCGCCATGGGCAAGGAGATGATCGGCGGCTACCTACGCACCAAGTTCCCGACCTTCCGCGCGTTCTCCGAAGTGTTGAACAGTCCAAGCTGGAAACCTGTGCTGCTGTACCAACTCTCCAGTATCCCGAACGTTGTCAAGATCTACAGCTTAGCTATCACTCACGTGTCAGTAGCAAGGTTTGCGGTGTCCTCGGCGGTGGGGAACGTGCCTCATGCTGTGCTCTGGGCGTACATTGGCGAGCAGGCTACGGATATCGCAGCCATTCTGACAGGGGAGACCAAGATGACCACGAGTCGGATGGTGATGGTGGTCACGGGTGTTTCGCTCACTGTGTTGGCCATTACGTTCCTCGTCGTGTACACCAAGCGGCAGTTGCAGGAGTTGCAGAAGCGCGAGTGCAGGAGTAGCAGTGAGGAAGGGTTACTTCTCTCTATTGAGATAGACGCCATGACCCCAGCCAGTGTGAAGAGTGCGAAGAGCACGACGCAGTGTGTGCGTCCGTCGACTCCCGCGCATCAGGTCTGGACTTGAATTAACTCGGCTCTAATGAAGCTGCCCCTTATAGGTAAATCCACCGCACTGATTTGATGTGATATGAAGCTGTTCAGCTGAGGAAGGCTGAGCTTATCCATTTACGGTAAGCCAACAACATGTACTTTGTTTATTGTCTAGGTACTGTAGACCACCCGCTTCAGCAACGATTGCTCTTACTCGGACGATGCTTACGTCCATTTTGCAAATCTCCCGACATTATTTGTCGTAATCTTCCCTGTGTTAGCACGCAATCCCGTGTTTGTGGCGGCGTTACATGTACCAGGTAGCACCGACAGAGAATTGATGCTCTGTGGTGCGTGACGGTGTGTCGCCTTCAGTGAAAGCCTTCACTTGTAGTTTTCTTGACTTTCATTTTGAAAAGCCAGAGAACTGTACTATAGAAACGCTGTGGAAACCTGTACAACAGCAAGGATGGAGTTAAATCAACTCCATCATCAGTTCATGGAAGCTGTGCAAGCTGCAAGACTTGCACGTTGACTTCAACTGGCGCAGCTGAGTCGACTGAACCCATTTCGGGTGTCCCCACAATCGTTCGACAAATGGATTTGCCCATTGCAAGTGACCAACTGCCTGTTCGACTAACGCGGAGCAGTGCCACTGGATATTACATGGACTGTAACCTGCATCAGCAAATAAGTGTACACAATGTGTTGGTTGGTTCTGCTTGGACGCTTTCGGCTGTTGCTCTTCATTTTGCCGGCAAGTGCATGCTCGTGAAGCGGCGTAAGCAAGAGTTTTGAATGTATGTAATGCTAAAACGTGCATATATTTGTCGAAGCTGAGCATCGAACAGGAGTGTATAGTGCAATATGGAGGTGGCGCGTAGATTTTACTACCGTAGCGTTCATGCTCCAGTCCACAACAACATCTTTCCAGGTTGCTGTCACAAGGGCCCATATCCTCTGTGAGTATACCGACAACAGGTAGAAGTTGTTATTTTTTTAAGACCGAAGGACTGAGCTGTTGGCATCGGAGTGCTCATTGGAAGACGGCTCGTTTGATTGTCCCGCTGGAGGTGTAGTAATCTCCGCGCTTGCCTCGATCACGGTTGGCTCCCTGGATCTTCCGCACCTGTAAGACACGCTGTTAGACACTGGTGATATTGTGGCCTGTTTGTAGGTCCGCCGCGACGCCGTTGCCGATCACTGGATTTCCTCCTGGTAGCGTCGAAAGTGATTCTCCCAAGCAGTGATCGGCTAAGTCTTAGCCCATCACTTGTTGGTCTAGGACTCGTCCATAGGTTCCGTAGTCAAAACTCGTAATTTGACTTGGGCTGAAACTTGCAAAACGCCATACTGCTAACCAAGTTATCAATGCAAATTCCTCCTTGCCAAAACTTGCCCGTTTTGGCAAGGGGTATTGCCTGACCTGCAACGGCGTAATCCACACTGTGATAGGCGCGGGTAAACAATCAGAAGGACGCAAATTTTAATATTTGAAGTAGCGTTCGAAAATGTATATATCGTTATACAGAGATATAATAAAGATAAATAATGCTTCAGTATAAATAAGCAAATACTACTGAATATCGTTATAGTTAGGGGGAAAGCTATCGCTAGGTTATGCTAAGTAGAGTGTCCCTCTTTCACCTCCCTCGTGCAGAGACCATACTAACAATAGCATGTCACACAAAGAGTCTCTGTGCCTAAACTGTTGAGGTCCACTAACAACACTTCGGAACCGGTGACCAAGGCATCACTACAGTACAATACTCAGCGTATTCCAGCTTTAGCGTTGGGTGGCGTCTTATCCTGTCAGCCTCAGGTCGCATCGGTCCAGAAGACACGGGCCTTATTCCTTCACCTTAATCGACCAACCGCAACAGCACCCGAATCTCTACTATGGGATGTTTGGCACGGATGTCGGATGCACGGAAGCGGTGGCTCAAGCCCGTGGTGTGGATGGCTCTCTTTTGCGGCGTAGCCTACGTGATTTTGACCCACGTTCCTGTCAAGCTCTACATCGCCAGTAGTATGGAGTGGATTCAAGCCAACCCCACCATGGGGGCTATGCTGCTGCCGTTCATTCTGGCAGTGGGAATTCCGCTCTGCATCCCGTCCCCAGGCTTTGAAATTCTCGCTGGATCCATGTTCGGTCTCGTGACTGGCACATTCCTTTGTGTGGTCGGCAAGACTATCGGCCAATTGATCGCGTTCCTGACGGCCAAGTACTTCGGCAAGGACCGTATCAGCAGCTACATGCAGACCAACTTCCCCGCCTTCGCGGCGTTGGCAATGGTGCTGCAGAGTTCCAGTTGGAAGCCGTTGCTGCTGATTCAAGTGGCCAATGTCCCCCACCTCGTGAAGTGCTACGGATTGGCGATTGCAGATATCTCAACCTACAGGTTTGCAGTCTCGTCGGCGCTTGGTGGCTTGCCGTACGCAATTCTATGGACGTATATTGGATACAACAGCAAGAACCTCGTGGCTGGGAGTACCGACGAGAACGCTGTGGAGCTGGGTGAGACCTCGTTCAGGCAACGAATGGTGATCGGCGTGGGGGGGACGGTGTTCACGGTGTTGGGTATGTGGTGGCTTGTGGTGTACACGAAGAAGCAGCTGCACAGCGAACTGCAACGAGTGAAGCACCTGCACCGCTCCAGCGAGGACAGTGACGATACGTGCATCACCATCTCGTCCTCTGAGGACGACGACGAGATTGTACAGATCGCCTTCCTGCGACCAGAAGCGTTTTCCACAGCACTCACCATCGCACAACCCCGTTGTTACGACGATATTTGAGCCCAACACCATGTAGACTGGTACTAGTACACCACTTTCTAACTAGAGAAACAGACACAAATGTACGATATGAACGATCATCTTATGTCGCTTTTGCTCTCTAGCTGCCGTCAACATCAATGGCTACATCCGATCGTTACGTTGTGCACATTATTGGCACACAACATTACCATTCTTTAGTGTGGCGCATGTCTCTCACTAAGAACGAAAGTCAACTCTAGTCAGACTTCTTGAACCTTGAGGTGCCGCTTGTTCAGTAGCAAAAGAACGACCTCGGGCTCTTCATGGACTTTGACGCCACGATCGAGCGGCTCAATGCGCTGAAGCTGCAGGAACGCGGCGCCAATGGCTCGTCTCAGAACTACACGAACCAGCTCAACGAGCAGACGGCGCAGCTACAGCACGAAGTCCGGCGGCTCCAAGAGGAGAACGAGCGACGTGTACTGGAGCAAGAACGGCAGATGCAGTGCTGGCAGCAGGAAATGAGAGAGATGCAGACGCGGCTGGAAGCTGCCGAGCACCAGAACCGTCTGCTTAAAGCGGCGCTGGGCGAGGTGGACACGTACAGACACCAGGCGGAGACGCAGCAGCTCGTGATCGAGGAGCTCCAAACGCAAGTCAAGCAGCTCCGCATTACCAACTACAGATTGCAGTACTTAGTGCAGCAAAATGAGCCTCGAGGGGGTCAAGGGACTTTTCTACCACCGCCGCCACCAGATATATTTTGAGACGATGGAGAGAGCTACACTACGCTTCAAGATGAGCGATGAGAAGGCACCATGTACTATGTACTGTAGAATCGACCCTAGAGGAAGAAGGTATGAAGAGAGTAGAGCAAACTGCAGCTCAATTTAAGCGCGGTACTGAGCTGAGCGATTTGGTTCACTTAGTCTTCCTGAAAACAACTCGTTTGCTCTAATTTAACGCAACAACGTAGACAGTAAATTTACGTGCTAGGCATCAGAGGATCGCTTTAGGCGCTCAATGAGACTGGCAAATTGGAAAAAGTAGTACAACACACGATGTCAGTGAGGTGGTCAAATGCCAACCGGTAATGTGAACGCACGTCTTCTGGGCCGCCGCTTGCGTTGAAAACATCGCTGTCGCGACGTAGAATTCCTCCACAAATTTCCCCATCTACAGTATACACATACAAACTCAAATGCTCAATTACTCGACTTCCTCAACATTGCAGCGCCTGATAAACAACCTCGTTCTCCAAGATCTCAACCTGGAGCAACACAAGCAACGGCGTCAACGTTCAAGGCATATTCCACTTCAACTGGATTCTCTATATCTCACTGTCGCACCTCTTCTTCCAACGCGTTGAGCTTGTCCACCTCGGCTTCAGAGCAGTACTCGTCAACTCTGTCTCACCACGCAAAGCATAATCTTCAGAATATCAACGTGAAAACCCTGTGTCTTCTGGAGCGCTCACTTGATCTTCATGACGTCCTGCTGCTGATTTAACGCCGAGTGCTTGGATGCTCCGGGTGTGCGCTCATTCGGTAGCCACCGCCGCTGACCTTGGCGTTCTTCTGGGCGTAGCAGTACTTTAGGTCTAAATCCACATTAAAAACAGTTAACATCACCATAGCAGATACAATTTATATGTACTAGTCTGCTTACACGTAGCTCTGCACAGCTGAGGGCTTCGTTACTGGCACCTCACGTGGACGTCGCCTCATGTGAAGAGTGAGATTGATCGAATGTCCCGTTGTAAATGCCCCATTAAAATATAGTTAGGTTCACTATGTAAAAGGTTTGTGTGACTCGTACTCAACCGGACACAGGTCTTTTCATCCTGTGGCCCATCTTCGAGCATCCAATTGTGACGAGCAACATGTTAGTCAGCGCCCTGCGTCGTCCGTCCGTGCGGCTCTCGCTGCTTGCCCGCCGGTCGCACAACGACCCAGCTCAATTCCTGCGCTTCTTCAGCTCCACGTTCGTTCTTCTCTTTCCGCAAACAGACCCATACTGAACGAGTTATACTAACTTAACTGGATGTGTCAATAGCGCACCAGCGGGTAAAAAGCCCGAGAAGGAAGAGGAAGAAGAACTTACCAATACCAAACTATGGGACAAGGTGCTGGCTAGCCACCCAGAGCATGTCGAGCCGCAGGGTGGTGACCTACTTTACGAATATCCTCAAAAGGTACAGGATTGATGAGTTCAAAACTGGGAAGTAGGGGAGACGCTGACGTTTTATTTCTATTGTAGAGCTACTTCGGCTACATGTCGGCTGGTTCCCTCGCTCATGTTAGTACCGGGTGTGTTTCAATGTGAAAGGGTATGTTGATATTGATCTAAATGTGTAGATTGCTTTCTGGTCCTGGCTCAAAGGCTATGAGCAGAGTCTCGTGGAGAGTAAGTGCTGCGTCGTACATGTATTATAGAGATATTGTGTCTGATTGTGATGTTTATGTAGTGCACCCTGTGCTGGGAGAGCCGACGTTCTTCTCGTTCATCTCGGACGACTTTGGCTCGTCGGTTGGTTTCGGTATGAGTATTCTGCTGGCCGGTCTCATTGGCTTTCACGCACGGGTCGGTAAAGTTTCTTTTTTTTAATTTGCTGCGTGTTGAAACTTAAGTTTATTATATTGTTACAGCGAACTGTGGCTCGTATTTCTGTTGTCGCGGGTGGTGACAAACTGCGATTCACTACGCACAAGTTCTTTGGAGTAAGATTTCCTCTAGAGTTCCAGTACGAGTTGGTGCTTATCGATGTGGTATTTGTCATTTAGGATTTTGGGAAGCCTATTGATGTGCCTATTTCGTACGTGTCGGCGAATCCCAACACCAAGAACAACATTATTCTCAAGCTGGCCAACACTCGCGGCTTCTTCCTGGTTGACACCAAGGGCAAGTTCTACAACCGCGAGAAACTCGAGCGAATGATCACGTTCCGCACCAACTTCGTAAGTTATTAATTGTTGCTCCTTGATTTTTTTTTGACAAATAAAGGCTAACAAACATGCTTTGTGGCTTGAGCAGAAAGATCACGAGAAGATGATGGAGAAGAAAACTACGATCGAGGTGCGCACAGACTTACCACGCGTGGATCTCAAGGCAGAAGCAGCCCAGGCCTCATCTAACCGAAAAATGCCTTCGCGACCGCGTTCAAAGACTCGTCAAGGCAATCTGCTGAAGAAAAACACCAAGAAGGGAGGAAAGAAGAAATAGAGTAGAGGCTGCAATGCTGTCGGTGCTAGACGAGCTTGTTTTGAAGAATTGCAATGGCAATATTCACAAACATCACACTTAAGTTAAATCTGCGCTTAGGCCGATCCCATAGAAGCTTCTATAGCAGCGGCAATTAGCAGCGCATCGTATAGCTCACGGGCATTGTCCACGAGTCGGGCGGGCTCAATTCGGTCCGAAATATCGCGCAAGCTGAGCAGCACATTGGTAGCATCTTCAGCAGCCAGAATCTCCTCGCGGAATTCACGCACAACAGCGACACACAGCAAGTTGATGAACGAGAAATCGCTCGGCGTGAGGCTGAAGATGGCATCCCAAACTTGCCACACCTTAGGTGTCTCGAACTCACGTGCCATCAATACTCGGACCCAGCGAAGTAGAAATATCTGCGGCTCCACTCCCAGCTTGGCGAGGTGCCTCGCTGTCGGAGGATCGCAGCGACTCAGAATGTGGTGGTGGATACGGTTCATTTGGTCGTCCAAAGGTGAAACAGGCAACTGGTCCGCCGAGCTGAGCGGCTTATCAGCCTGGGACTTCGACTTCCTGCGCGGGATGGGGACGTGAGGGCAGTAGGTGCCTGCCATGCGCAGCATCATCTCCTCCAGCAACAGATAAGCGTCGTGCTCAATGAACTCAGACGCAGTGAGATCGCGAACGATTTCACCTGCCGCATCACGGCAGCACTCGTAATACTTGCCGGATCCACCAGCAAACGGGGCTAAACGGAGGAAAGTGTCGCGGTCAAGGAATGAATCGTCGTTTTGAATGTTGATGAAGCTCTCGACGTAGACGTACGATGGGTCCTCTTCTTCCGTGCTGGTGTCCTCAGCCTGCTCCTTCTCAGCAGATGCAGCGGGTAGGAAGTAGGAGCCGGCGAGATGTCCATCTGCCTCCGCATCATACTCTTCAGCAACCACCTCCTCGATATCGTCCTCCTCAATTGGCCACTGCTCAATATGCAATAGATACACGAGCGTGGCCAACAATTCCCCCATGCCTTGGTTGTACGAGATCTCCGAGTGCGTCGTGGAATAAACATACAGCACGCGAATCATCAAACACTGCACAAAAGCGTCGCGGAAAAATGGCATTTCTCCACGCGTACGACGGACATCCTTGTAAATACTGTACAAAAGGTTGTCAGTTGATGCATCACACACGGTCAAAAACTCTTCCGGTCTCTGCTTTCCGACGAGCAGGTCCTGGAACAAGCTGTGTTTGCACCTCTCCTTCTCATAGCGTTGTCTCTTTTCACGGGCAATAACTCCCCACTGGCTGAAAGGCACATCAGCTGGCAAATAGTCCAGCCACACTTTCCACGTCAGACTCCTCATACACGACCACGAGAGAGCTCCTTTTGCTGCCTGCAGAGTCATGTCCTCTCTTGTAGAGCGCACAAACACCTCAAGAAACTCATCCACTCTAGCTTTAGCGTCACGTGACTGCAATTCACATAACGTGGCAGCCGAAACCCCACTGTCAAGACGTCGACGTTGCGTCAATCTCTCTTGCTGTAGACCAGCAACCCCATCGTTACTAACACGCTCAATTGCAGCGCAGATGGCATCACTCCAGTCGCTGGCATCGCGTACGTGATCAGCACAGAGAAACCACGTCTTGTCCTTGGTCACCACCATCAAAACCTCCTCAAGACTGTCGATATGGGCGTTCTGCAGTCGAATACAACCCATGGGGGTCGCTGCGTCCTTGTGAGGGTAGTAATATAGCCCAAGGTCCCCAGTGCTTGCTCCAGCCAGCACCACCTCAAAAGGTTTCCATTCTGGAGGTTGTCCGACCTCAAGTAGCAACAGACCAGCTTTGATCTTGGGCTACAAAGAAATCGTCCCTAAAAGTTAGTAAAAATGATAAACTAAAGTGTTTTAATAAAAAAAACAAAGAAATGAACGTACTAAGAAGCGATTGGAGGGCAGAGCTGGCACAGCGAATGTTTGTAGTAGACGCTCCCATACGTTGGCGGTCGACGACCGCGGCGAAGACAACGGGAAGCGCAAGACCTCCATGGCCAATGAATGCGGTCTGGACCCTACGGGATAGCTGAGACTTTGACTGACTGGTCGCGGATAAAAAAAAAATCGAAAAATGTTTCTGGTTTCGTACTTAATCTGATGTTGAAGATTCATCCTTGCGTCTTTTCAGGATTGACGACCAGGTAGTCAGAGACTGCATAGTGACATGGCTACATTTCGGCTTTAAGATCAAGTAGTAAATACCAGCCGAAGATCTTCTCCGCTGGCTTAGATGAGTTTCTGCTGTAAGGCCTTCTCTCTCCGCAATTAGTAGGAGAACTTTTGCCATGTACATCTGCACCGCAGTGAGCTCGTGACCAATCTTTTCACAGTGCAACTTGAGCTTCAGGAGGCGATCGGCAGACAGTAGATCCGATCCAAGAAGCTGATTGATCGTCCATTTCAAAATGGGGTACGAAGACCGTTTTCTTCCTCCAAAAGAGCAAGAAGACAATCACAGCGGTCTTTGACTATATCGCCAAACCAACAACGATTAATCGAAGGTTTTGTGCAGGAGCTGCTGCTCTTTTTCACTCTACCATTTCTGGTGGACTTTTAGGTCTTGGAATTGGATTTACCATCGAGGATTCAGCAGAATACCGGAGATCGCCTGCTGCACGTTCAGCTCAAACAATGATCGCGGTTCAGTGGGTGCTGTGGGTTTTCTGCTGCAAAAGCAAATTGGCAGAGATGGCTTCATTTCTGCCTAATGCTCGCAGAGTGAAAAGTAGCGGGAGTTACCGAATGCGTCTTCACTACTGTCTTGTCCTGCTGCTCGCTCTTCCATAAGTTGTCGTCGATGTTGTTCGGTGGCATGAAATGGCATTCCACATGGGAGCATGGACTGAATGTTCTTTCCCACGACATCAGGGAACGAAAGCTTTTGGATTAACCCCTCGAATATTGGCGTTATCCATTCCTCCTGTTGCGGAGGAATCCCGGATGTCGAAGGAACGGGATTTTCTGGATCAACCAGAAAAAATGCCAGAATTTGCGAACACCAGGTTTGCTAGGGTCTTCGAGTGTAAATGGCTGAACTTTATGCTGCAGCCAATTGGGGAATACCACGCACCTCGATTCCAAGGACTGAACCGAACCAAGCTCTTGCACGAGAAGGTCATCGCTATATAGGCCATAGATTTCTGCCACTCCATCGATATCATTTGGTTGGTACGGAGGTTCTTCGACTTCCGTTAGAAACGCGAGGCGTGAATCTTTAATATTCTCTGACCCGAAGTAGTAAATATCAGTGCCGATGATCTTCTCCGTCGAGGTGCCCTCCATATGCCACGTACCTCCATTATACGTTGACTTTTCAGGGGAGAGAACGATCTCGGCAATTTTCACAATGACTTGGATAGTCTTGCCACACAGTGAGATCGCCGTTTCTTTCTGCGGTAGTCCAACAACGTCCGGCACTCTTGGACGCAGTGGCAACTCACGCCATGAGTCGTGGCTCATCATGTCAACACGAAATGTTGCTGGAAGTTTTCCTACTGCCCGATCAGACAACATTCGCTCGAATAGCGACACAAACCTGCCCAAAATCTTCTCAATAGAAGCGTACAGACCCACGTGCTTGTCTGGGTGCAAATTGTTGATATACGACAAACATCGCACTTCAATTTCACCGGCACTTCCGGGTTCCTCTCCTTCACTTACGAGAAAGTCAGTTGGGATCCATTGATAATCAGAATTGCAGCCATCGGGTTTCTCCACTAGATCGGCCCCAGTGAAAATCAGTTGGTTCATTTGTTCAGTCGGTGTAGTGTACGAAGAAGGGTCCGGTGCATTTAGAACACGTAGTGTAGTCCCAAATACGCAACAGAATAGTGACGGGTGCACTAGATCCAGCACTTGGGTATCGGAGTCGGGATGCCACTCCTTCTTGTCATCCGGAACATTTTCAAGCACTGCCACTTCGCTCTTGAATTTCGTTGCCACATCTTCAGAAATTAAGTTGTCACTGATTCAGACGCCATCAATACCGGCGGGACAGATCACAACGTGGCTTAGATCAGTTTCTGCTGTGAGGCCTTCTCTCTCCGCAATTAGTAGGAGAACTTTTGCCATGTACATCTGCACCGCAGTGAGCTCGTGACCAATCTTTTCACAGTGCAACTTGAGCTTCAGGAGGCGATCGGCAGACAGTAGATCCGATCCAGGAGGAATCGGAAGCGTTTCTTCGACACTCACTCCGCCTCGGACAGCTAGTACAAACTTAGTTGCTCGGGAGACTAGCATCCGCATTTTTACAGAGCGCGAGCGTGTGATTTGACATCCTATTGTGTTCTGGGACCATTCCTCGACAGGAACTGCACTCAATCTCTCGTGTAGCAAAAGCTGATTGATCGTCCACTTCACATAAGGGTAGGAGGTTTCGGCTTCCGTCTCCCGCTTCAACGCACGCAATCTGTTTTCCTCTGGTGGCGGTTGAGCATTGTCCGTTTGTTGTTGCTGTTTCTCGTCTCCTCCGTCTTCGTTTTCTTCATCTTCCTCAGATTCCTCGCTGTATTCTTCATCGGATTCGGTATCCATATCAAATTCTGTAAGAATTCCCTTTAGCCACTCCCTCAACTTGGCGTGTTTCTCGGGATTGTCTACTTCCTCTAGCAGGTCATTGAGCGAATAAAGAGGCTCTTGGCCATGTCTCCAAGCCGGTAACGATTGGTCAAACGTTTTGAGCAGGAGCTGCTGCTCGATTTCATCCCACCATTTCTGGCGGATATCAGGGTCTTGGCTCTTGATCCACCATCGAGATTTCTGCAGGATGCTAGAGATCGCCTGCTGCACGTTCAGCTCGAACAAAGGCCGCAGAAACGATCTTTGTGCATTCTTTGAAAAGAAAAGAAGAACTATATATGTGGATTTTTTTACAATCGTGGAGTAAATTATTTGTGAACAGTACCATGTAGTGCTAAGCACAATGTGCTTTACACGAATTCTGGCATACGAATAGGGCCTCTAAATCAACGACAAATCCTGTGAGTTGCTCCTAAAGTGGGGCGTAACTCANCAAACCGCAAAGCTCTGCATATCGTTGCTGTTGAAATGTTGGATATCGTAGGAAAAATTAACTTGAGAACTTCTTGGAGCTCCTCGATATAGAAACAGTCTTTCGTACTCGTTACGGAGTTCATTTTCACGGCGCCTAAATAGCAAACCCCGTCGCGAAGTAGACACCCCCATCACCGACGCCACAACTGCCAAGTCAATGTCGTAGATGTCGGTTAAGACGATAGACCGCCAACGCATGTCAATTGAAATCGTCATGCTTCAGAATNCAACTCAATCCTAACTCTTCTCCTTAGGTAGCTATTCAATATTAATCCGAAAACAGCTCGTGCTAACTCAACGTAGACTTCATCTTTGAGATTTGCTAAAACAACGAACTACACAATGGTTTAGCCACAATACGCGCAAAGCACAATAATTTACTTTGATTCGTCTTGTTAGTTATGCTGCAGCTGGCAGCAGCACTTCCAACGTAGAGCGTCCAATCCAAAGAAGAGCGGGGTCCTCACGAACCAGTACGAACTTGTCCGATTGGTCCTCAAAGCCAAGAGCTAAAAGGAATTCCAGACACTCAGGAAACCTGGCCACTTGCCCCTCGAATAGACGATTTGCCTTTCGGATGGAGCGGAACTTGACATCTGCTGGGTGGGTGATGATGTTGGACACGATCTTGTAGAGCAGAGAAACTGCGTTGGAGATTGCATCCCCGCTGTAGTGAGCTTGAAGGTGGCGGATAGCGTCGTGGATGCGTCTCTCTCGACCGCCTGTAAAAAAGTGTTAAGATGTCAGAAAAGATAAAGTATAAGTGCAAGTGGAGAGCAAGCCAAGTACGCACTCATCGCCAGTGTAGCAACTTCTTCATCGACAGTTCGCTCATGGACTTCAGACTGTCCACACACACACACAAAACACAATAATTAGATCCACCGTTCTAGAAGGAAAGTTTTGGCCAGGATTTCTTCATACCACTGTCAGCTCAGGTTTTGAAACATGTAGCGAGGCGGGTTCAGGCAGCGGAGTGCCTTCGGCTGTGGTGGATTCCTTCATCTCGATGTCTTCTGTAGCAGCACTGACGGCAGGGTGGTTGTGATGTTCAATGGACGGCGTTTGCTCTACGCGAAGTACCTCCGCGCTCGGTAGTGAGGTCGAAGATGGTGTAGCGATGTCCAAAAGTCTGCTGGTGGCTGCAGACCCGCCACCCAATCGATGACCACTAGAAGCACTCGCACTGGAGTTATCATCGCCACTTAAAATTGCTGCAGAGCCACCGACTGCAGCGCCACCAGAATTCGTCCAGTCCAACTCATTGCACTCTTTTTCGACTTGCCGCATTAGCTGGTAAAACTTGTTGTCGTGCTCCGAGTGAACCTACAATTACTTCAGTGTAAGCGAACTATTCAGATGATAAAACTACGCATCATTCGACTTACATTGTGTGAAAGCTCGTGAAAGAGCACCTTCTTGATACTGGCAAAAGAACAAATTGAGAATTAGCTCTCACATTGTTATCACTCAAATTAACCAACACCAACCAACCTTAGAAACTTGCGAAACCCAAGCAAGTCGTCCGTACGTAGCCGCAGCAAGATCTTCTGGCCCTTGTTCTGGTTCAGTCCCAGCACGCACACAGGGTCCACCCCAACTTTTCCGTCAGGCGGCATTTCCGCCAATACTCCAACACTCCACCTACATCCAAGAAGAGACTCCGTTCAGAATGATCCTTATCTCCAGTCAATATTGTAATGTGTGTACGTACTTGTGTTTGGCCATCACGGCCAGAATGCCTCGATCATTGGCCAATTTCTCCAATATCTCCTGTGCTTTTTCTGCGTCTGCAAAGTTCTTCAATGGCTCAATAGCATGAAACCGGAAGCTCGTGCTCACTGCATCTCGGGCCTGGATCCCTCTGTTCCTCTTGGAAATGTCCACCACACGTCGGTTCTCCCTGAATTCAGCCAACGTGAGTCCAAAAGCTCTTTATGTACAATCATTCCTACTAATTCTCACCGAATCCTCATTTCCTCTTGAACAGCACTTTGTGTAGCATTCATGTCTTCAATTTGAGCTGTAGAAGCTCCTGCCATTAACAGGAATGACGCTGCATTATCACTGCAGTCGCACACGTCGCTCAAAGGCCTGGAGACGTCACTACAGTCCACACGGCGGCGCTTCTGGAACAATCGCTGCGCGTCCTTCTTCACGCCGGTAAGGAGCTCGATCTGCGCTTGCATCTCGGCCACAGTGGGCACTGGGTCATTGGGGAAGGACAGAGTGAAGGTCTCCCCCTTGTACTGAACATTTAATGTTAGCATTGGGAGTGCGCACTTGACAGTGAATTGAATAATGACGTAATACATGTACTAGATTGACATTCGGTTTTAACTGATAAATTATTAAAAGTTAAAACGGCAAATGAAACCAGCTTTAAACCCAGATGACCAAACGTGATGACGTACGATACCCAAATGATGATGTATGGTACCCAAATGATGACGTAATGATTACCCAGAATATAATAATAAAATATATTTTATATATTTTTTATCGAATGAACCCTGCCTTGCGCAAGGTTTCAGCCCTAATAGTGGCCTACTCCGCGCAAGACGTACCAGCATCGCCTTCTTCTTCGCCAACGCTGTGCATCAGCATCAACTGGCTGTGCAATTTTACTGTGGGCGTGTTGTGTCGGACAACCTGGGCGACTACGCGTATGTACCGTTCGCGGTGCTTCTTGCGATCTTCTACCTCCTGGGTCTGAAGCTAGTGCCCGGGACACGTTGAGGCGGTGGAGAGGCATTTCCGTAGATGAAGGCGGAAAGAGCTCTCGAAGGCATCCACGAGCGAGATCGCGGGTCTCGACCGGGAAATCTCATGCGTGTTTTTCTTGTGCACTTCACAACCTCGACCGCGAAAAAACGCAAGATACATCATCAACCGGTAAAATAGCTTCACAGAGGCGCTTCCAACGCCAGACATCTTTTGCCAGCAAGTCAGCTCCATCTACACAGGCAACCGTGTCACGATTCGCGGCAAATATGCATTGAACAGGCGTAAATGGCGATGAGCAGCGAGAACTCGAGCTTCAGCGATCTAGCGTACTAATCACCGAAATCTTGATGTATTCACTAGAGAAAATTATTCGTTTCGCTGGGGGGGGGGGGGGGGTAACCCCGACTTCGTTGATGACTTCTCCCGCAAATTCTTCCTTATAGCAGCCGAGTTCCTAACATTCTTTGCATCCATTCTGTTACGAAGCAAAATGTGAATCAGAGCTAGCTCAAACAAAGATCGCTCACAGGTTGCCGTATTAACAGAAACAGCAAGTATTGCCAGAGCTTGAAAAAATGAGTCGGGTTGTTGCTCTTCAAGTGGCGGCAAAACGCCGCTAAAGGAGGCAGGGAACTGGTTTCAACGTGCATCAACTCTTTGGGGGAGAGGCCCATGTATGTGCCGTCAAGCCAGTCATCCAGCTCTCCAGCAATCGTGACAGGATCGTCACCGAGAAATTTGTAGTAGTATTCCGCTGTTTCACAAATGCTCCGACGGCTAGACACTTGTGTGTCTACTGAGTGCACCGCATTCTAATACTAAACTGGGTGTCCCACGGTACCCATATAATGGTGGAATTTCCCATACTATTACCTTTACATTGTTTTCTAGTGTTTGTATCCCGGTCGCGCGCTCCCTAAATGTGCGTTTCCGCTTCAAAATCAAGGTTCATAAGGACGACTGTCATCTTCTTGCCAAGTTTCGGCGTCAAACTCGCCCTGGATGGCGCGCTGAGTGTTAGGGAGAAACGTACCGTTTATCGCGGAATATATTTGACGCAAAGATATATTATCAACAATAACAGGTAATTTGAATGCCATAATGCCATATATATCTCCTCCCCCCGCGCTCCCTCCCACCACCCTCCCCACAAAATCATTAGGGGAGTTTGTATTGGAATTGGTGGTTTGTCGAGCTCCGTTCTACAGAGTGTTGGTCTGACTGTGATTGAGTATGGCTGTGTGGACTCAAGGCTAGTTTTCTACAGTTTGTATAGCCATAGTTTAACCGAGAGGGAGCGAGGTTCAACCGAAAGGTTTTCCCTCCTCAATCCCATTCTTTCTTCGTGGGCATGCAAGTGTTGCAGTGTTTTATGTATTCTCTGCTCTCAACGCTCGATAGCTTTGCCTTCCTGCTGCGTTGCAGCCAGATTATAAGCCCAAGATTTGCGTAGAGCTAATCGTGAGTCACGATTAGCTCTACGCAACGATTCGTGACTACCGAGAGCTGCGCTAACAAGTATGTCCACACATTCGTCGAGTGCTGCGACCTCGTCACAAACTGCATCTACTGGGGTTTCTACGGAGACTTCTGCATCAAATACAGCGAACAATGCTGCTGTCACACGCAGCGGACATACGCTGACGCAGTTAATGCTGGTGCAGCTGTATCAAGTATGCCTGGTGTTAGTGAAGCTGGTTTTACTGCTAGTGGAGGTTTCCATCTGGTGGCTTCAATTGTGGTGCTTTTTCGACTGGATAAACATAGTTTTCGCGAGGACAATCAGGATTCGCTAGGTTTGCTGTTCCCCGTGCTGGAATTTCTGCTGTGCCGGTGAAAATGGATAATGTGCCAAAAATGAAAGGAAGTTTTGATCTGTATACTGTGCATCTGCGTATATTCCTGACGCACATGGATTATTGGACTGTGGTTGACGGTGCCTTCGATCGCAGTGATCCATTGCTGCAGATGGGATTTGACGCTAAGGACAATGTAGCACGCGAAGCGATTCTGTCCGGTGTTCCTGAGGGCGATAAAATGCTACACCAAGTAGAGACTGTCGAGACGATGTGAAACCGCTTTGTGGACAAGCAGACTAAGTGTGAATATTCGAACTATATTTTCGCACGTGCTGAGTTCTATTCAAACGCTTATACGTTTGATAAAAATATGGATAAATGGTCAGATCAAATGGAGATGCTGCAGCAATAGCTTCTTCATTAGGCCAGACGTGTCTCGAACGATGACTTTGCTGAAACGCTGCTGGGGGATGTGGCGAGGATACATCGCGATGTGGTTTCACAGTTCTCGAAGCATTACGTCGTGTGATGACCACGACGTAGGTAATGAATGCCTTACTGGCTGATTTGGCTCTGAGTGAGAAAATAGGGGTTAAAGAACCGATTGATATTGCAGTGTGTGGAAACGATTCTGCAAAGCAACAAAACCAAGGTCAAGGTCGGAGTAAAGGTAAATGAAAGCGAGGCAACCTGATAAGAAACCCCAGAAACCGAGAAGCAAGGTGGCAAATCTGCTTGGAAGAAAAATGAAAAGAAAGAAACCTGTATCTGCTACCAGTATGGCGAAGTTGGTTTGAGCCCCAATTGTCCAAACCGTGGTACTGACTCTTCCGATGACAAGTGTGATGGTACTGGTTTTGCGACGTCGGAGAGGAAGCGATGGAAGAGCAAGGGTGGTAAAGGAGAATTTAAACAGAAGAAAGTTGGCGCTTTTGGGTTGGATTCCTCGTGGGACTCTGAAGGTTGGTGCTATGGATAGTTCAACTGGTGTTGCCGTTGAATGGGCACTAGACTCTGCGAGTGATGTGCATGTGTGCAACTGGCAAGGCCTTCTCTCTCGTTTGGAATGAGACCCATCTCACCTCTTCCAGGGCCATGATGGCGCTAAATCAGACAATAAGCATGTGGGAATGTACAACTACAAGTGGCTAATAGTAAACAGCCGCACGAGGAGGTGACATTGCAGCTGGAAAACGTTTTATACAAGCTCTCAGTGCCAGGGGAAATCGAGCTCCGACACCATGTCAACACGCAGCCATTCGAGCGGGTTTTGGTATATATGTAGGAAGTGACTAGCGTCCCCATCGATATTTCAGAAAAGGGACAAGTATAACCTAATTGCCAAAGTCGCCAGCCTGGCAGGCGAGTCCAAGCGCAGCGCCGCAAGACTAGGGCCAAACCTCCCGGACTAACAAGAACGAGTTAGCATCCACGTGCGAAGCGAAGCCTTCGAACGGTGTGCAAAGTCGTGATATTAATTGCTCAATTCAGGGGTTGGTAAGTTTAGCGTTCAGGTGTAGAATCGCGCGAAAGGAGCTTCAGTTGCTGTAAAGTTGCGTAAAAGCTGCCGAGAAGTTACTTTCGTTTAGGACTCAAACATCGTCCATACATAAATGTCCGATGTTAACCATATCGCGAGCCACCTTCCTTCACTATACTATACAAAGTTAGCATAATCGACTTGTCAAGGAATCATTCTGCTGCCTTTTAAGTCCGTGATGGGCTCTCGGGCAAGGTACGACTTGGTTTGCGTGATTCCCGCAGCGAACGGACGATTAAAAAGGAAGCATTTTGCTGCCTTTTTTTAAAATCACGGTACTGCCTTGGCTTGATTTTAATTGGCCATAAACACAAGTCCTTCTTGATTGGTCGTAAAGTAGCC
>LGSM01000404.1:0-30691 GCA_001314345.1 Phytophthora multivora
ATTGTTTGTCGGACACCACGAATTCCTGAACGCAGAATTTCCGGCACTCTGATCGGACGTGTGATACCTAGCGTAGTAGAAGCCGTTGTACAAGATTGGCCCACTTTACCTCCACGCCAGCGATTTTGCTGGTCTTGGTTTCCTCGTTTTCACTTGAGCCGTCGGAAGGAACACTTTCCGTTGCGGCCAAATTGCCGTCCGACGGCGGTGGGGAAAGAGGCCAATCCATGTTTCTCGGGGCTGGGAAATGGCCGAATGAAAACTACTCAACTATCGCAACAGGAAAAAGTGTGCGATGATGCTCTCAATTTCAAATTTTCGGAGCCAGTAAATGCGACGGTGAAAACAAACTACTGGAACTACCTCATTGTCCCAAAAATACGGGACGATTCCAAATTTTCTGAACCAGTACATGCGACGGTGAAAACAAACTACTGCTACTACCTCATTGTCCCAAAAATACGGGACGATTCGATAACCTTGAGTTGAGTTTCCCATAGAGTCGCTACAAACACCCTTAAAAAAATAAAATGTTTGGCCAAGTTTCAAACAAATCCAATATTACACTAGAATTTGATCCATAACTCAAATATTGCAATAAAAGTTGATCCGAAAGTTGATCCGCCATAAGTGAAAAAGTTGATCCAAAAGTTGACTTGATCCACGGTTGATCAAAAAAAAAATCACCATTTTTTACAGACACTTTGTTTTTCGGCGCCCTTAACTCGAGTCGACACCCTTATCTCTGGATTCTCATAACATGCTTTTATTTGATGCAGGTAGTCTCCTAGTTTCTAGTCCAAGTGGCTGTGGTGTGCCCGTTCTTGACTTCATTGCACGTGGTGAGAAAAAGGAGACTATGAAGGTCATTTTGGGATTCTTTCAGACTTACAACAGTTCGTGGAGATCTATCAAGACTTTGTCATCGATAAAGGCTACGAAGAATGGAGAGTGCAAGAAAAAGCATATCCACAGGCGACAGTGTTACCGTGTCAATTTTATGCCATGGCAAACTGGAAGAATGTCGTGATACAGGGAATGTTCGGAGGTCGGACCAACCTAGTCCGAATGGAAAGTCTTCATGGATGGATGTGAATGAAGCGTGGATGATGCTACGTGGTTGTACAGCTGTTTATTTTGTAAAAGTCGTCGGCTCCCTTGTCGATATGCCATGATGATTACGAGCAATGCACATGGTTTTGAGGAGCTACCGGCAGCAACAATTCCTGCACGATGGATTATGAAGGAGACGGAGAAGTTATACAGTACGCTTGAGAAGAGTTTGGTGCCACTCCGCCAGGTAATCAGCATGGCGAAAACTCGGCCAATTCACGGTATGCCGCCCGAACTCGTATAGGCTCCGTTAAATCCTATGCCACACAAAGCTCACTCAAGCCGGTGTGTCGTGCAGTACGTTCGTCTGCGGCGGAAGGAGTACGTCAACATGGTTGTCTTATCGGATGCTGGAAAAAATGCAATAGCCCAAGATGTGTTCGCGCCCCTCGTTGAGAAGCTCAGTGGGTTACCAACAATTGAGTTTTACCAGCAAATGAGCATGTGGAGCACGGTGTTATCTAAACGGGTAGGTGACGATGATGGAAATTTGGACTCTGTGGCCGGTGACATCGATTCGGATAGTTAATTCGATCATCTCGACTAGGCAGGCGTTATGGCTGAAATGGCGGCTACTCAGGAACTTGCAATTGAATCCGAAGGTATAGGGGATGTGGTCCGCAAGCGGAAACTATCTTCTTCTCGTGAGATAAATGAACTACAAACAAACGGCTCCGACGTTGAGCCTACACAACCTTCTGCAGTAATTCATGCTGTAGTGACCGATGTACGAAGAGAGACCACTAGCCAAACACATGAAACTGTGTCAAATAGCAGGTCAACACGCGTACCACCCTGTCAGAATCGCAGTTTCGATGTTGTTAAGCTACCAGCTTCTCGTCCTCGAACGAAGCAAAAACAAGGATGGCTCGCCCGTCTACCAAGATATGCTGCTGTATTGGTTTGGTGGAGGTGGCTACTACAACGCTACAGCTCGTGCATTGGGCAAAGTATCATCCAAATGTGAAGATGGCGCCAAACGTCTGGATCAATATTCAGTTAGAATTACAGACAAGTTTATCCAGGCTCGTCCAGTAACGTCTACATTGGCATGGGGGAATGACCAGGTGGATCACTTGAGGCATGCATTTGTTATACCGGAGCTCCTTCTGAAGAAAACACAGGAAGCAATGCTTGATAAGCATGCGCAGCTAAGAAAGCGGAAGGAATCTGCTGAATAGGGGTAATGGTATCGCTGGGATGATATCTGGTTTCGTTGCACAAGTATGTGCAGCTGATGGTAACTACACGTAGTTTGGGCACTCGAGAAGAACGCCCTAAAGCAATAAGGATGCCCTAAAAGAGTTAAGGGTGTCTTCGAGTATTAGTCCGATTTTGAGACTAATTGTTGTTGTTGTAGTCTTTCCTGTACAGGACGAGATTCTTCTACAGTATTAAAGCCGGAGCAAATGGTTTTCTTCAGGATGTTAAAGCAGGAATGGCGCTTCGTCCAAGCGCACCCTGTTGAGCTATTTTGTATAGAAAATTGCACGGTCGGGTTACTGCACGCTGAATCAGCCAAAGTTCATGAAGCTATTGTTGGAGAAGTTTTGAAGAAGTACTGCGCGCTTTCACTCATGATGGAACTGAAGTTAAAATCGCGAAAAATCTGTGGTAAAGTTTTAAGACGTAGTTGCAGGGTCTCTTGGTGACAGAGGCTGAACGATGCTGCCGTCGACCTGGGAATGTCAGCGATCGCAGAAAGCGGGAAAATATGAATTTCGTTTTCGTCGTTGGCGATTGATTCAAGGTGGCCAACACCCCCTCTCAAATGGTTATTCGAGACACGACTTGTGATTTTACCATTACATTTGAGTTCAAGTGATTGGGGAGTACTCGTTGTGGAGGTTAAGTTCCCGACGACGTTAGGGTTAATTTCTATGTGTCGCTCGTTCAAGACTGCAACCGATCAGAATTAATAATGCGTGGAGATATGAGTTGCTGTCGTTCATGGAGAAATGGACTTCTGATAGTGGAGCAAAAGAGCAATTTAAAAAATAAATCATACAATTGGATTTCAGAGCCACACCAACCAGATGTGACAAGCTGATGTGTAACGGTTTTGGGAATTGTGTATGTTTACATGAGCAACGTGAATGGGTTCAAGTGCCACAGTATAACTAAGGCATACGTGAGTGTAATGAGATTGAGACTGGTGTGGATGCTGCTAGGCAAAATGATACAGCTGCCAACAAGGGAAGAGAATTTGCCGGAGGTGTTAAGGACAGATCAAGCTATTATCAAGCTTCTCAGATAAGTATCAATGTGATCAGCGTCAGTCTTCTTATTCTCTCATACCAAACAACAATATCAAGCGCTGCAGTTTGTATATTCACTAGATTACATGTAGGACATGGCTCAAGAATCAATTGTAATTTTGGCCTTGGCAAATGCATGTATAGCAATACAAGTCCTTGTTGTGAAACTTCGCCGCCTTCGTGAAAATTCCCTCGATTTCATCCTCTGATGGTAAATTATATTCTGTGTAAAATAGCGCCGAAGAGAGATAAAGTGCTTCAAGACTGTCGTGTTGTCGAAGTTAAGGGTGCGCTAACGCCATTCCCTGACTCAAGGCCTTGTAATTCAAGTTGAGTGGTCTACTTGAAATGGCGTTAGAACACCCTTAACCATAAACGACAGCACGACGGCCCCAACGTCAAATATTATTTGAGATGGGAAATATCAAGGACGTCCAACTCAAGAAAGTTGGAGGTGACAGCCTCACCCCAAACATCCGTTCCTGTCGGCGGTAACCCTATAAGTCCGAGATAGAATCGACTATGGTTTGTTTGGGGTTTAAGGCCGCGTGCTGCGCGCCTAGGACTTAAACCTACAGCTTTATTTCAACTTGTCCCTAGAAAAGTACTTTCACCTCCTTCCCAAGTTAAAAGTTGCAGCAACCACTATGGGAGGGAAGATCGCCCCCTTTTCAAAAGATGGCCTTCAAAAATGGGTGATGGAACCGGGAAACACCACATATGCCATGGCAACACCAAATAGTCCATGAGAAAGCAAGAAGCTGAGGATATAAAGCACACGCGTAGACGGAGCGACTGCGAGAAATGAATGCAGCCAGAAACGGTGGCTTGCATCAGACATAAATCCTACAGGTACAGGGCATTTTGCAGAGCCCCAACCTTTGACTAAGGATCTCGTGCAGTGGTGGTAGATTTCATATGGGATCAGTTACCAAATTGAACTGGATCGGGGTAGTGAATAAGGAGGGCCATTTTCAAAATGTGCATCCAAGGCCATTAAGGGCCGTTCTTAACCGCGGATCGCGATCCCAAGGGTTAGAGCTGTGCGACAAAATGGCTTTAGACTACGATCCGGTTTTTCTTAACCGGATCGCGATCTGAACAACTGCAACGAGTTCCCGCCAAAACGCAACATGGCGCGGAGCACCAATTGCCTAGCATTCGGCGACGCTGCAGCTGCTGCGGACACGGCGGCCACGACAGTGAGCTCCAAATGGACTGTGACGATCGACCTGGCATCGCTCAAGCGTCCTGTGCGGCCTCCATCGTCAGAGGAGTACAGCAAGTGGAGCCTCGTTCAGTTCAAGTTGGAATGCACGGCACGCAAGCTGAACGTCATCAAGAACACCAAAAAGGACGACCGCGTCGCGATACTCGAAGCGTGGGACTCCGACAAGGATGGAGTTGAAGCTTTACTGCTGCGCCAGCGGAATCAAACGAAGGGCGAGAGCCACGAGGAAGCCAAGCGTACCAAGGGGTGTATTTTCAGATTGCTGAATGTGCTGTTCTCGGATCTATTCTACGAGTCACTTCTTCGCACAGGAAATCAGCTCTCGCGCGAGGAGATTGATCAAGGAGGCTCTACGTTTTGGGCAGACGTAGCTGCAGCATTTGGAGCTGACACTGGTGAGTTTAACATCATAATTTCCCCAGAATATATCTTTGAGGGCATCGATGCCTCTTTCGCGATGGTTCATTCGGCTGCAAAGCTGAAGCGGATGTGGAAGGAGGTTAGCAGTAGCTTTGCTAGCGCGGAAGCCAAGTCAAAGGTGTCTGGACAAGGAAGTAATGACTTTTGGGACTTCTGCGGTGGAAGAGCAGATGTGTATTACCTTGATCGATGGTGTGAGCATCGCCGAGGTGGAAGAGAGGTTTGCGCTGCGAATATTTACCCTGATGACGAAGATGACTCGACGAAGGAAAAGCAGCGGACAAAACCGACCGTGAACCGAAAACGTCAAAAGACGTCGCAGTCATCGGAGATTCTTGAACGCGTGAATGCGCTGCTGGAGAATGAGCTAACTGACATTGCTGCTGTGCAGGAAAACACCTGGAACGAGCAGAGATTATGTATTCAAGAACAGCGCACAGCTCAGAAACTTACTACGCTGTACTCCATGCTTGATCGCAACGACGTCGTCACAAAGAAGCTCTTGGTCCAGCGTCAGGAGTGCATCGCGCAGGGCCTTGATGCTGCTGAAACCGGAGAAGCTCTTGCAGTACAGCAGCAAAAGAAGCAGACACTGGAACTCCACATCAGTCAACTCGAGTGCGAGTTCATGCACGGAATCCAGTAGCAGGCAATACTTCCTTTGAGAGCTTCTAACGGGCTCGGGGACGACGAAGACCAAAATTTTGAATGTGTGTCATGACAACGTCACGGAGGATACGTCCAAGCGCATCAGGACGCAAGACGTCAGCCTCAGTGGAGTTGTCGCTAGGTTGGTACCAGCTTTCGGATAGGCTGTGATAATCAGCACTAACTGTGTGTACGCGTCTAGCTGCATTTTGATTTTTGGTGCGCTCATCAATACAAAAATTATGCAGCTTCATGCACGTCTTGATCACCTTTTTAACGTTCACAAAGTCGACAGCAAGCGGAGGTTGAAAATCTGCCACTTGTTCACCAGCAAACCGAACGCCATCTCGATTCTAATCCGTAGTTGACTTAGAAAAAAATTGTAGTCCGAGTGCGCCTTGCTTTTGATCTCAAGCTTGTTGAATGGTACCAACAACGAGTTCGAGAGAGGGTATGCGTTATCTCCAATAATGTAGAGACCAGCGGGTAGCTCCATAATGGCGTTGCTTAACTTCCACTTCTTAAATGCAATCGAGTCTCCCAGTTTCCCCGGTGAGTCAAAGCAACAGCCAGTGAAGCGCGACAGCGAGTCGCAGATAGCTTGTACATTGACTCCATATCTCTGGTAGTGGCCAGAGAAAAACGAGGTCACGTCGGGCACCTCATTCGCGCTTGGTGCGTGAATCTCGCACAGCCACCCGTCGATACATCCAACGCACCCAGTCAAAATGTTGTCCTTGCTAATTTTTTGCGAAATCGTCAGCTAACTCAAACATGCGCTGCCGAGACTCGGTTGGAGCCAGGATCCTCAGCTCCGGGCACTGGCTTATGGCGTCCATTACGTCATGTATCACCGTGTAGATGGAAGAGACCGATGTGCCTCCGAGACAACGTGTCACCTGGTACCCGCTTCCCGCAAGCCACGCAATTGTCATCTGCAGCATGTTCTCCGGCGTTATTGGGTCCGTCCCGGTGCGGCGGCTGGACTGCAGCTCGTCCCGGACGAGAGCAGGCCTTATGAACGACAGCAGGAGCTCGAAAGACTCCACCTTCATGCGATAACAGCGCTGGAATTGGCCTTCCAGCAGCAAAGTCTGCTTGGGCACGTCCCAATCGAGACGTCGACGAAAGATGCACCCCTCCCGGTCGGCAGGGGTCAGCACGACTGCCGCAGCTAGCAGGAGGAGACGAAGGCGGCGGCGACGGCTCAGGTTATCGCCCTGAAAGCGCTCCATAAACTGCAGCAACTCCATCGTTCCACAGCACACGATCCGGAGATCCAGTACAGGGCGCGATCCGAGATTCGGGTCGCACGGGGGTACGCGGGGTTATTTTTTCGGAAATAAGAGAAGAGGAAGTGGCCAATCAGAGCTCGAAATTGGGATCGCGATCCCGGTTAAGAATGGCCCTAAAAAGGGCACACCAGTGATGTTTTTGGTTGTTGGTTGAGCAGACGCTTTTCTATGCAAAAGATATATTGAATCAATCTGTTTCCGTCTCATGCGACCGTTCCAGCTGCAAACGTTTCCGTCGCATTGGTCCCATTCCGTACCACTGTACTGATGGTGCCCAATCGGAAGAGCCTGAAGCCTCCCTTGCCAGACTGTGGCTATCAGCTCCTGTACATCACGCCATAAATGAATTTACCGGTATGGAACCAGTTACCGCTGGCTAATAGGCTCGTCAGTTTTACAACATATAAAAAAAAAATCGTTTGCGAGGTTTGATAAATGTTACATAAAAAATGTCGAACCTAAAATCATAACTTCAACCCTATGGTTCACAGTTTCACGGTGGACCAAGATAGAAATCAGCGAATCAGAAGTAACGAAAGCGAACCTTGACAGTTACCAAAGCTGGTTCTTCGTTAAAGTTAAGGTTCATAAAATAAACGAGAGAGATTTCGATCCTGAATAAAGTTGAAACCCAGTTCCTGATTCAGATTGGTTCTGATAAATTATCAGAACCCCAGTTCTGATTCGGTTAATTTTAGGCGTGCTGCACCTTGATCTTCTCGAGACTGTAATGCGCACGCTCTGTACCGAAGCAGGGGAGAGGGACTACTCGTCAGTTTTTTGCTGAAGTTGGCAGCGCAAAGGGCGACCGATTTCATGCCCAGTCTATGGCGCAAACTCGTGAATCGTCGCCGCGATTGACGAGCTTATGCTAGCGCTGCAGGCCTGTAAATCATCTCTTGGTCTGAAATGGATCCCTAAAGCTTTCTCTTTCATGCGTTCTCTTCCTGGGGGTACCGAGCAAGAAGCTCACCAGGATTACACTCCATAAATGCTTTGTGGGGATGCTCGTGAGGCGCCCAGCGCATCCCGCCCAACGCTACAAGGTGATACGCGTTTGCGAATATATAAATACTTTTTTAAAGATCAGGACGACACAAAAGGTACAAAGGTGGTTATTCATGTGGATTATTGCCTGTGTTTCGAGGCGATTTAATCCGCAGGGGAATAGCTTACACGGATTTAAATTACCGAGTTCATTGCTACTTAACTTACGCTCGACTGAAATGGGAGCCTGACGTTGTCAGTAGCGTTCTTCCAAACGTGTATGATTGTAAGTATTGCAATCTCAAGTTGTCCAAGCTTGGCTTGATGCAGACCCACCGATTTTACTGTGCCAAGAATCCGAAGGGAGATGCAAACAGGCTCAAGCGAAACCGAAACTGGAAAAAAGCGGACGTGCAATGTCTGTGGCAAGAAGTGTAGCAAACTGATCACGTACCGCAGTCACTTCGGTCCCCACCACAAGAATCTACAGGAATAGATTTTTTAGACACACAAAGGTTGAATAAAAGGTTGTACACTTTATCGACTACGAATCGGTGTTACCCAAATATGAATTTCTTTTCTAAAGTTGAAGTGACTATCAGAAAAGAGTCTGTGGTAGAAGTACAAGGGGAGGATCGTCGCGTGTGGACAGACTGATACCTTCACTTTAGAGTTCGCGACACCTCCGTTGCCGAAGGCATCCACGCGAAGAGCAAAGCGTGGATTTGTAATAGTCGTGGAGATCTGTACACTGTGTTTAAACCTCCGAGGCAAATTTCCTATATAGTTCCCGTTCGCAATTGCAAGCGCAGGAGGCACTGTATATTTCCCGCACTCCACATGCTCTGCACAAGTATCACATATATACATTCGCACTTCGGTCTGGTCTTTGGTTATTGCTGTTCAAAACGTCGAGTGTCAGCAAATACATAGAAAACGCACAAAATTCTACGTACCTGGACTATAGAGAAGAAGACCTTCCAAACGAGAATCAATGCTGAATGCGTTGTACTGGGCCTTTATTTCTCCTGGTAATCTTGCGTCGGGATGTATCGTAAGACACTGCCGCATTAGCTTAGCACCAGAAACATTGGCGTTGATAAATTTCCACGCGCCAATAACAGCCCCCATACCTTAATAAATGTATCCGTCAGTAACGATGAAGTTACTTCACTGCTGCAATAGCTCAATTCACGTAAACCACAGGGCATCGTTGGTTTGGAAGCAATCATCATATGTCGAATTGCTTGCTCCTTGATAGTTTTCAAGTAGCTGGTAGAAGGAATGACGAACGTCAAGTCAGAATCCATTTCATATAGCTCTGTTCGGCTGTAAAACTTATCGGTATCAAGCTCCGACAATGAATCCAAACCCTGTGATAAGGGTAGACGATCCATATCGTCACTAGGAAAAACTTCCACATTTCTTACACGCTGCGGTACCATTGGCCCAGGTTCGAGGACGGCGTCCGAACTTCCAATACGTCCCGGGACTATCTGAGGCAACGTTTTAGCTTCACCGCTGAACCACGCACAGACATCTCGGCGCTCGAAAAATAGGTCCTTGGTATCATCCGTACGTTTTACTCGGCCATTATACCATGCACGTAAACCATTCCTCGTTGAACCGGCACCTGTACTGCATGTCAATTGTGTTGGGTTGCCGAAAACTGTACTATCCGAAGGAGTAGCCATGAGTCTGCAATGATTTTGTACCTTCGGAAGCGTATTCGTTTCAGAGTGGAAAATGAATTGTGGAGAAATTCTTTCGATTTGGCAAGCAGTCGGACTCTTAAATGCTACTTCCTGCAAAAACACACCTTTTACTAATTTATTAATTATCCGTGCTTACCTCGAATTCCAGGCACATAGGATGCGGTATCCTAAAGTCCTTCCGCGTTGGCAACAGATTTGGCCGGCAGCAGTGTGCGTACGGCTCTACTGACGATCCTACAGCTTCAACCATATCCCACGAAATCTAGTCAACTTCGTCCTCAACGTGCACTTAATTATTCTGCTCCACACGATAACTCAATTTTAACCAAAAGTCTGCACAACTAAATACGCTAAATTCATCAAAGTACTTGATATAATTATTTGAAACTCCGTATGAGTGACATGAATTTCCCAAGGGACTAATTGAAACCAATAACTGCGTTGGCGCACCCAACCAAGAAAAATTCCACTTCTCTTCATAGAATACTATATAGTACGATACCATCAATTTTACCAAACGCATTTTTAAAACCCTCACTAACGTAAAATTTGCATTAAGACGACAGTCGGTACACATGTGCGACGCATTGTGCGTAACTAGAGATTTTGAATTCCGAAGAACTAACTTTGTTCGACCAAGTGTCAGGTGCAAGTGCGCCAGAAACTGTAAGTAGCTTCACGACCTTAAGTCACTTGTCCCCTCCATGTGCAAGTGGAAGTGGGTCTGCGCGCAGCACCTGTCGAATTTGCATACTCCCGGTCGGGTTGCCGTACAGACGTCGTAGCGAATGCACCTTTTCGAAGCGGTAACTAAACCCACGACGATATTCCAGTCGATTGAGCTCTGTCTTACGGTTCTTCCATATCTTCAATTTTGAAACACGAACTTGCTGCGTCTGGCCAGATCAAGACAGTCAAACGTGTTGAATAGCGCGTCTCCTTCCGATTCCAACTCTCGGTCGGTCAAGTCGATGCGAAACATCTTGTCAAATTCCTCAACCCGAAGGACGCACATCTCTAGAGAGATATTCTCAGATGGATTTGGCTTCGTTTCCAAGATGAAAGAGCGGCTAGACTCGACGTCGACGATCGCCGGTCGAGCCTCCTCTTCATCTTGCGCTTGCTTCTCGACTTGAATTAACTCAAGGATTGTGGGAATCAGTGCAAATTCTCGAATGGCTGTTCGCTTGTAACTGACTCTGGCTCAATTGAAGCTCGCGTGTATCTTGCTTGCGTGTTGCACTTGAATGTCCAGCTGACAAGATCTATTCTCTTCGCATCTAGAAGTTGTCCGAAGCATTGTTCGCCCAACGGCTACGTAGATGCGCTAACACTCCTCGTGATACTCATTCGCTTTGTCACAATGTTTGCCTTGAAAAAAGGGAAGCCATTCAAGAAAGAAACCAGAAAAATCAGAGGAAAAGTCTTTGCCTTATCCCGATATTCCTTCATTTTGCAATCCAGTCCGTCCTTCCTACCTGTTTACAACGCCGGACACGCATGCTGAAGGCAACCGCAAAGGTCAGTCTTGGTAACCTCCAGCCAACCACTTCACCAAATGAAGTCAATTCCACACCGATACCGGCCCTCACCAAAGGCCAACGGGCGTGGCTTCGGCTATTTGTTCGTTCGCAAACCAAAACGCGCCACGAAGCCGAAACCGTGGCTGTTCCAGTTCAAACCGCTGCTGCTTTGGCCAAACTACCCCGTGTCGATGAAAATTACGACTTTATTGAGCCACTCCCATGGCCTCACAACATTTGTTACGTCTCCAATAACGTCTTCATTGCCTTTAAGCCTTTTCCGAGTTCGGAAAATAGGACCGGTTACCACTACAACTGCGGGTGCGATGGAGACCGATGTATCGCGGATGATGACGCTCGTCTAACCAGTGGTTGTGAAAATGCTGCCATGGAACTGCTCTGTGACGATACAAACTGCTCTGTGGGTGTTTCGTGCGGAAACCGGTTTGTATCTCGGTTCCACCTTGACTTAATCAGAACCAGCGTTGGTATTGGCGTCGTCTGCAGTTCCCCCATTCCAAAAGGTTCATTTGTTGTTGAATACGTCGGCGAGCTACTGTTGCATGAGGACGCCATGACTCGTTGCAATCGGCGCTACCAAGTGACTCTGAAAACGAAGGCAATCTGGGATGGCCGTACAGCCGTTTCCATCGACGCTGCGGAATGCGGTAACGAGAGTCGGTTCATTAATCACTCCTGTAGCCCGAACTGCGAGCTCTACGAATGGGAGCGGACCAACGGGGCGCGGCTGGGTATTTTCGCCGCTGCCGATATTCCGCCTCTGTAGGAGCTGACGTTCCAGTACCGCGAAGATAATTTGACGCTTTTCACTTGCCAGTGCGGACAACCAAAGTGCGTGTCGAAGCAGTCGTGAGGTCCTGCTTGCTTGGTTTTCGTGTGTATATTTCGCACCACGATACAAGATTTACTACCTCATCTGTAGCCATGCAGGTGTAGCCCGTTATATCATTCGCCATAGCTAATATTCACGAGTGCCGAACTAATACATACCACCCTTCAAATAAAGCGCACAGAACCCGGTATCGCTTCTATGATGGACTGCCCCCTACATAAAATGAAGCAGATAGCCATTAATAGCCAATGGGAACCATAGTTTTGTTTAAATATTGTATAAAACACATTAACTTCCGTAGAAAGCATTCTAAACGTTAGAAACGTTTCGATTGCACTTGGGCGCTTTAACTTGAAGTTGAAAATAGTACTCTGGTCAGAGTATATAAAGTCGTAGTGAACGCACCTTGCCCTTCAAGTTCCCATTATTTAGCATATGTCCAAAAACTGGACGCGTGGCAACTTAACCAGACAATCGGCGGATACTTCGCGACTGTTCAAGGAAAATCGCTGCACTCTTTATTGCCACGTATCTACATTTCTAAAACGAAGTAAGGACCAGCCTTATTTAACCATGAACTTAAACAAGTAAAATACCGTGATTTCCTGAAAAGTTTAGTGGGTTCACATGAGGAATTAACTGGGTAACCGGGAAAATATTTTGGCCACATTCACAAACCCGACGCCCGTCCCGTGTAAGTCTAGCACATACAAATCGCAAGTAACTATTCTACGGGTGTTGCCTGCAATAGCACTATTTTTCCGAAATATTACTACTATCTGTTTAAAACACCCAAATTTTGGAAAATATGGCCTATAAGTGCTGTTAGCTTTCAGCTGTAAGCTGAAAGAACAGTCATCGTTATGATTGCTCTCCGATACAAAAGCAAGAGTAAATTGTCGACAGTACCCATACAGGATTGTAAGCGTTGGTTGTGTCGCACCTTGCGCCTTGAATGAGTCTTTCATTCTCACTTTTGATTTCTCTTTCAACACAAACTATTACAGTACTCCAAACATGGCAACTACCAAGAAGACCGTCCTTATAACCGGAAGCATCCGCGGTATCGGCCTTGCCCTTGCTACTCACTACGCCGAGGCCGGCTGGAACGTCATCGGCACGGCTCGTGCCAGCAGCAACACCGACAAGGTACAGTAGAGGGTTGGTTGTACATGTACTGCACGTTCGACGAAGCTGCTGTACTGACTCCCATCCAATCACCACCAGCTCGCAGCTCTCTCACCCTTAAAGATCGTCACTATTGACACGACTGACGAGGCATCCGTGGCCGAAGCAGCTCGCCAGCTCGATGGTGTCGCTATCGACGTACTTATCAACAATGCCGGCACCGGATTCCTTACTGAGATCGTCGAGCCTAGCAAGGAGTTGTTCGTCAAGGTGTTTGAGGTCAACGTCGTGGGTCCGTTCCTCGTCTCTCGTGCATTGGAGCCGAACCTGCAGCTTGCAGCCAAGACACACGGCAGCGCTTCCATCGTGCAGATCTCGTCGGTGCTGGGAAGCATCACGAGTAACACTGGCGGTGAACTGGCCAGCACCTTCAAGGGCCAATACAGCTACTCCACGACCAAGGCTGCGCTCAACATGATGACGCGCTCGCTGGCCATGGACCTGCGCGATAGCAACGTTGCCGTCGTCGCGGTGCACCCTGGATACGTCAACACTGAGCTCACAGGAAACCTGGGAGTGCTCAAGCCGGCCGACGTTGCAGCGGCAATTGTCAGTGTTGTCGACAAGGTGTCTATCGAGGACACGGGCAAGTTCTTGAACGCGGACCCCACGTACCCCACCGCGGAGCTTCCGTGGTAAGTTGCAACAATAGGAGGAGTAAAACACTCAACATCGTTTTCCATCCTTTGTAGAAAAGACAAAGTTGCTGCCAAATTGGCAGCTTCAGATGACCGGGATGCTCTGCGAAACGAGTGCATGAACGAGCGCCACGTGCGCCCTCGTCATCATCGAGGCATGTGTTGAACCTCAGGCTCAGGGCATGCCGAGAATGTCTCCATCGCTACCATACTAGACTGGTACATGGTAGACTACTAGTACATGTACATGTAGTGATGGAGTACCTGAATTTTACTTCGAGAACTCAGTGCAGCAATTCAAATGCAGGACCAGCCATAAAAAAACTGACTCGTAAAAGTCCTCCATCAAAAGTGCCATAGAAACATAAAAGCTCCAAAAGGTGATTTTCGTCAAACGCCCAACCTCATTCCCGAATTTGCCGAGAGAGTCGCAGCCCAAAGAACAGTTGGTCTTCCTCGTCCTCTTCCTCTCTCCCTCTGCTCCTCTGCTTCAGTTGTTCGCGTCAGTCCTCGACACGACCTCTCGCGTACTCGCCGCCGTCTTCTTTCGCTCTTCCCGTAGCTAAAGAGACCGCCGCCTCCCCTTACAGTCCGTTCAGCAGCTCAAGGGAATGCTGAAGGACTGCCCGCAGCACCAGTGGATCAACCAGCGCTCGCACGAAACCCGCACGGCCTTTTGGCAATCAGAATAAACCCTCAGTTTATCGAGTAAGAAAACTACGTTTATCTCCGTCCTCGAGACGGCCGGGTCCGACATGGCGGGCGCTGGATCCCACGGCTTCGAGAATCTCGCCAGCGAGAATCTCCGACAAGTTATGGACTTCCTGAGTATCCGAGAGCAGTTCGCACTGCTCAGCAGCAGCAAGGGACTGCTAGATCGAGAGCCGTTGGCTCCCGTTGTAGTCTCCTACTGCGGGCAGTGCGAGGCGTGTCAAGGCAAAACAGAGCACCTGTGTAGTCAGAGATTCAAGCACGAGTCGAAGAGCTTCTGGACGGCGATGCTCAAGTACGCGAAGCCCACGGGTATCACTGAGCTAAGACTGGCCAGTTGTGATGGGTTTGATGCTTCCGTGCTCAGGAGTGTAGGTGCCAAGGCGGCGCTGGAGCCGTTAAAGGTTCTGGAGCTGAACAGGTGCACGTCGATGGGTGCTGAAGCGCTGGGACTCCTTGCCGACATGTGCGGGAACTTGAAGGAACTCAGATTCAGAGACATGGCGCTGGACCATGTTGCTCTGAAGAAGCTACTGAGCAGAAATGCTACCACACTGCGTGTCGTCGACTTGCTCGGCTGCCACACTGTGAAGGGTGAAGACGTTCGTGAAATCGCCCAGTGCACGCAGCTTCAAGACTTGAGCTTGTGGGGATGCCATAACGTGGACAATACGTCTATTGTCCATGTCGTGCAGCACTGCTCACAACTGGAGAGACTGAACTTGAGATACGCTCACAAGGTGGACGACAAGGTGGTAGCTGCCATTGCTACTCACCTGCCTCTGCTCAAGGACCTGAACTTGCGCTATTGCTACAAGGTGTCGGATAAGGGAGTTAAATCTCTGTGTGATTCGTTGCCGGGGCTTCGCTCGCTGAACTTGTCGCAGTGCTCGCGTCTCACTGATGCCGCCATCATGCAAGTCGCAGTGTCAATGCCTCGTCTCAAGGAGCTGCGTCTGTGGGGCTGCACGAAACTCACGTCAGACTCGGTGTTCTTCATCTCGGAAGGTCTCCCGGAGCTGACTTTGCTGGATCTGCGTAGTCGTGACAAGCTGGAGGCTGTCATTGGCGGGCCTACGGCCCTCAAGTTTCTCATCCAGACCTACCGCAGCAAGCTCGCGAGATGGGAGCAGGCCCAGGGAGAGCAGGCTGGCGTGTTCAAACGCCACACCATGGTCGCTGCAGCCGCATGAAATGCCTGATCTATTGCCGTTCTGCTATGACGGTGTCAAGCCAGCCCTCTCTGCATTCCAGTCACGTTATTTTTTTTTTTGCTAACTTTGATGTTCAGCTCCGGATCCGCTCGCGGTCTCCGTCGTTACTTTTGATCTTTCTGGCCATCATGACACTTGAGAGAGCGATAACAAAAACTAATGCACATACCACTTCCTCTACATCAAGCTCTATTGCCTTTACAAAACAGAAACAATTGAGCATGCACAAGTTTTATTAGCAGATCTCGTCCAGCACCGCACGCACATGCCACGGCAACGAATTGCGAAGCACTAGTAGCGTGTGTAAATCGTCAGCATGCAGTGTGCTGGAAGTAGCTGCCACCGACTCGCGCAAGAAGGTCGCATTCTCTTCTTCCACCTGGTAGCACAGAGAATGTTAGCGATAAAAAAAACAACAACAAACACAGGCGAGAGCATACCTTCTTCAGTAGTCGTTTGGTCACAACGCTGGTCGACAGTACAGACGAGTCTTCCGAGGTATTGGAACCATCGCCTTCACTCTTCGATTCCTCGTCGGCGGCTTGTCGTTGTTGGGTGTGCTTCGCTGCAGACATTGATAGTGCCATAGCCTTGGCTAGAAGCATGGCTTCCTCATCGTCTTGGCTCATGGCGTCTGCACCGCTCACATCTTGGTCTATGTCGCTGCTGGAAGGCGTTGGATCGTACGAGAGTTTCTTGTAGAGTAGCAAATACACAGTATCCGACACGGTGCTAGACACAAGTCTGTTGATCTCCTTCCAGTTCGAGCGCTCGACCTTCGTGTCATTGAACTTGATCCATGGCGACAAAGTCGAGTCTTCTAAGTGCAGCTGCCGCGTGCTTTCGTCGCTTTCCCGACAAAAACTGTAGTAATGACCTGAATTGGCCGTGAGTCCAGAATGCACCAGCACACCATACAAACCATAGTGCCGAGACTGTTGCTGCTGCTTCGCTCGGGTCGCATCCCCATCTGTGGACTCATACACTGCCTGCTCTTCCTCCTCCGTCAATGACGGCAGCGTCAGCAGAGCAGGAAAGCGAACGTCATGCAAGCACTTGCACGCTTTTTGTTGCGACCAGTCGTAGTACATGCGCTTCAGCGTAATAATCAGATGCTCAGGTGGCTCGAAGATCACTGTGTGCGTCCGAGACTCCGTTTTCTTTTCGCACACACTGCATGAAAGCGCGTTATCACCTCCCAACGTGCGCGTAGCAACAAAACGCGACAACATAGACTCGATGTCGTGGCGCCACACGCGCTCTGAGAATACAAGCTGCCCGTCTTGCCACTCTGTGCTGTAGTCCTTCTTGAAAGCTATATGCACGTAGGAATCCTGGACCAGCTTCCACTTGCCGCCGATGACAGCAGGAGTCGAACCTGGCGCCGCTGCATTAGTCGAAGTTCCACCGCTAGTTGGAGTAACAACAGAGACAGTAGGCTTGGAAGCCGTACCAGATGCACCCTCAGCACCGCTCCACCACCCATCCAATTCAGTGCATGTGTCGTTTAAGGTCAGCTCGAACGGATAACTTGATGGCAAGAAGTCACTCATAGTGGCCCCCACGCCACCAGCCATTGGGTTATCAATCCTCCACGCACCAATAATCGCACGAGTTTTTTTGTCCTCCGCCTGCTGGTGCTTCGAGCTGTACATAATTCCAGTCATCGATCCGATCAATTGAGCGTGCAGCACGATACCAAAGTTACCCTCCACCGTGCATGCTTCTTCGAGTTCCTCCACGACTGAGAGCGTGAGGAAGCGCCCGAACGCAGGTAGAGGGGAACTCGTGATTTCGTATTCGCCATTGAGTGGGTTTTCCAGCGGCTTGACAATATCTTTTGCCTCGCATTTCGAATAGCAAAGATGGATTGCCACACCACTAGTCCCCTGGTTCAGATTAGCTTCCATACCCAGCGGGGTATGTTGGATATTTGTAAAACCGATGGGAAGGGTGTCAGGCTGAGCGCCTGAAGTCCACATCAACGCGAGGTCCATCAAGCTCGTAACAGGAGCGTTCTCGCCAGCGCGTCGGAAGCAGACGAAAATGGGCACACCGGGTGTTCCGTCATTCAAGTTGGCAGAATGTCCTGCAGGGGTTTTGTGGATGCAAGTGTAGTGTTCCGGGACAGCATCGATTTCACCATAGATCACGCAGATGTCAGTAATGTAGCCGTCGGTGGGTATCTCCTCTCGCTTCACGGCCAGGTACAACGTATGTGGTGAAGAAGTCTGGGCCAATAAGTTTCCTGAGCGACCTGAACATGTATCACGAATAACGTGTACACCTTCAGGTACGCGCTCGTCACCTCGCAGCACGACAATATTTGAGATCGGCCATTTGATCTTAGCCTTTCTCAACGTCTGAACGCCCTGAATGGCAATGGGCTTTCCTTTCCCATCGCCAATAGTACCATTAATTGAGTATAATCGCGGTGCCTCTCCTTGCGACGAGATATCTGCGGGAGTATCTGAAGCGCCACTAATGCCATTGGGCGTGGGTCGCAACTCCACTTCGAAAAGCTGCGCACTTGGCACCTTTGCATTCTTCCAATAGCCCGAAACGCGGTAAACCCTGGGAGCAGTAATAGTATCTGCACTCACTGTGGCTGACGGGTCGGTAGGAACGACAGAAGCCGCAGTTGGTGCAGCTCCTGCCGTAATAGAATCTGACCATGATGAAACTTGTGTTGCAACACACGAAAGCTCCCCCTTATCATCCAAAGTTCCCTTCACAAGCAGTGCATCCAGAACTGGTTCGGACACCGAACGTATGCGCACTGCCTTCCGCCCGCGATCCGTTTCTTCAGTTCCCATCCAATCGCCCTTTATCTGGACGGCGGCATTCACAGAAGATCTTTCACCTGGAAAGAGCTCAATTACTTCGTAGTCGTTGTACTTGGGCACTTGGCGGGGTGCACGGAATACATCCACTGCGAAAATAGGATTACCGTGACCACGGCGGACCATTAGTTGCGCCGGTACAAGGGGATCAGCATCCGGGGAACGTTGCGCAAGAGGAACCGAAGAAAACGGGCTTCCAATTGACTGCCACCCTTGACTCTCATATCCAGGCACATCACTGCCTTCAACAAGCTTAAGATCTGTCAGACAGGGTTCGTTGCCGCCAACCTTCAGTGCTAGATACTGCTTCACCGCGTCTTCGTGGCTTACATTGAGTAGGTGATCTACCATTCGATATCCAGGAATTCCACTATTGACGATTTTCAGGTCCGTAATGGGCATATCGCACCGATAGCACAGGTATATCTTGGAGCCATCACCCTGGTTGAGGTCCACTTGGATTTGTTTAAATCCATCAGGAATGGACTCATTTCCATAGACAACTTGCAGGTCCGTAATAGGCGATCCGTTTGGCTCGCGACGGAAAAACAAATACACTTGTTTCTTTCCCCCCGCAGTGGAATTACCACCGACATTAAGATCAAGCTCAACGCGTTCAAATCCTGGCATGGACGGCTTGGGATCGGTAGTCAATGCCACCTTTACCACCAGTTCTGTGATTGGCATCACTCTCTCGTTGTCATCTTCCATCGAAGCATCGGTAGTTGCTCGCTCAGGGCATCGCTTAACACACAAATATACATACGGCGCTCCCGTGCGGTCCTTATTGAGATCCGTGTTGAGACGCTCATAGCCTTCCGGGGTACTAATGTCCATTGAAGATCCACTCACTGCTGTGATACTGGTGATTGGCGTATACCGGAGGTCAATCATGTTCAACAGCAGTTCCCAGAAGTACTCGTGGTTCACAGACTTCTTGCCACAGGTTTTGCAAGCCAGAATAGTCGCTTGATGACCGCCAAAAATTGACGGGATGTCGTCGGTAGTGTTTTCATGCTGACTCAGTTGCTGGCTGAGGGAATCGATCAGGAAGTGAGCGAAGTCCGATGTGTCCTGCTGCCGTCCATTCTTAAATTCAGCAGGTAGGCATCGTTGAAGGGCGTGAGTAGCCAGGTAAGGTCGCTGCGAAGCGGTCATGTGAGCGAAGAGGTCTTGAATAGTTGCTACAACGTTTCCTTCGCTGGTTGTCCCGTTATCCGCATATGGTGCGAAGTAATTGTCGGCATCGCACGACAAAATCAGCCGCCGGAAGTCTTGTGTCATGTACAGTGTTTGAAGAAAGCTGTTCTGATAGCACACATTCGTCAAATTCTGCTTCATATTCACCATACCAGCGTAATAGGGCTGCAGCTCCTTTGGTTTCTTCACGGGGTCAGTAGGCGCAAGTCCACAGAAGTCAGAGGCATACGGAGATGCCAGGCACTTCCAGTCACCCGAACCGTCTCCACGGTACCATTTTCCATCAAAGCGAGAGGCTATCTTGTCCCAGTAAAGTGTGCACGCGTTGGACTGTGATTGGCTTGACTTTTTAAATCTTCCATCAAGCTTCCAGGCCCCATCTTCCGTCAGTCTCGCAAGCCCACTCAGTTTCCCATCCTTCTCGAGATATGTTCCACGCACATACTCACCCACAAAGCTCTTGTCAAGAGCAAGATGCATTTTACCTCCAGTACATTCCCACACAGAGTCGTTCATACTTCCAACTTCCAGCAAGTGGTTAAATGATACAGCCACCGTACGCTTGTATTCATCCAGGTACTTCGCATTTTTCAGCTTTGAAGCACTCAAATCCACGGCAGATTCAGGGGCTACTACGTGATCACCTCCATCCATGTCCATACTCATCGGAGAATATGCTGGTGTATCATTAGCCTTCGGCGCAGGTAAGGCCATTACTACTTCGGGTGACTCAACAGCAGCAATAGGGATTTCCCGAGCAGTCCCACACATGTGACACGATGTGTTCGCAGCCTGATTTTCCATCGTGCACGCAGTACAAACCCAAGGACCAGTAGGTTGTATAGCCATAGGATGATCCTGCTTCGCAGCATCTTCTGCTGCATAGTAGAGAGTTGTAAGTCCATTGTCCGTTTTGCTCTCTTCGTTAGATCCGACGACTTCGGGCTCTGCTGGTTTCGCTCTCGGGGTATCACACATAGAGCACTTCGTAGCAGTCGCGTTATTAAGCATTGTGCATGCTTCACAGGACCAATCCGCAGCGGGCTTAGGCTGCTCCACAATCGCCAGCGTTGTGCATGTAGATTCTGGCGCCATGGAGCTGGTGGTTGAATTGAACTCGGGAGCGTTATTACCACATACGCTGCATTGTTTCACATCGATGCTATTGATCACCGTGCATTTGTTGCAGCCCCATAGTGCTGGGGTCACTGGTCGATTGAGCGAGGGGAATTCAGAGACGTGAACTGGACTGTTGCAGCGACACAGACCTTTGCCTCGAACATGGCAAGCACAAGCTGTTGTAGTCACACCCAGCAGAACCAACTCGTGGCCTTCGTGACAAATGACAGCACATGCCCGGCAGATACAATTCCCGTGCACCAAGCTGCACGTTTGGCACCCGTACGCTTCTTGAGCAATAGGACTGCCGTCAGTACTCACTCGAGTGCACACAATAGTCTCGATCTCGCTGTTGTTGTCGCCATCACGCGATTCTTCAGATTGAAGAGGAGGGTATACGTTTCCGAGAATTGAGTGTGCAACTTCCTTGGGCGAATTGCTACTGAGCGCTTCAAATGTCCACTTCGTTAGTAACGTCCAGTTTTGCTGGCTAAAAGGATTTTTCGGGAAAATCAATCCAGTACGCACGCCGCTGCTTGGCTCCATTTGAAGAGCTAGTTCCAGATCCACAGCGACATCAAACACCACACCAACGCCGCCAATAGCAACCGATAGGACACGTTCTGGAAGCTCATACTTGATTTGAACGTCAGATGGGTTGTCCGAAGGACCCCCAGCTACACGAAATACGCGATACAGTGGATTTCCCTGCTTTTTCGTCCAAATATATAGTCCCAATTCGTACATCAGAATTCCTGGAGCTGCAACTTCTGCGTTTACTTTCAGCAGCAGCGCTGAGCCATCGAAATGCCGAAGTGAAGGATCCATTGTATCGTCACCTCCAACGCCAGATATTTTCGTTGCTTCGGACAATAAGGGAACAATATCCCAGAAAGAAGCTTCGCACATTGCGAACACAACACTTTTTTGTGCAGATTGGGATCCGATAGCAACGGGGGGAGCAATAGAAAACGTCGACAGAAAGCCGCAAGCAACGGATACGGCATTCTGACGCCACAGTGCGGCTCCAGAGTCCGCACAGTTCACTTTCAGTCCACTTACTCCATCACTTGCCTCATCAGACAGAGAAAACTTGCCGCTACCGAAAAATGTATCCCCGAGGGATACAGCAAAAGCGTTTTTCACCGGAATTGTATCAACCACTGTCGCGGGTGCGAAAGTACGAATCGACGAAATCGCTACGTCATGGATAGCGTCAGGGGACTGATACCCCTCAAAAACGCACGCGTGGTTTTGCTGTTTTGATAGATCCATCAATAATCGCTCCGAATCGCCAGCTAGAGGGTAATATCCCACGAGGTGCCCTTCCTGACCCGTGAGCGTTTTCGAAATGCTCCAGTTTTCATCAAGATTGGAAAGCAGCGTCGACCAAATGCGAAGATCAAGCATCTGACCATAAAAACAACTTTCGCTCTTTCGTGCATCACAACTTCTAACTCTAGAGCCGATAGTCAGTAGCGAAGTGCTCGGCGCTGAAGGGCCTGCCTCGTCCAGCGTCGTCGACCTTGCAGTTTCACCTGCTACAACGTTATCAACCAAAAGCACCGCTTTTTCTTGGCCAAAAGAAAGTGTGACGTGAGAAAACACGCCAAAGTGCACAGCGTCACGAGAAGTTACGGTGTAACGTCCCCCAGCAATTTGCCACACTAAATGTCCATCGCTGGTCAACAAAAGCTCAAAGTCGTGGCCATTTGCCAACACAATTTGACCGTCACTCTTGGAAGGGGCATGCTGCGGCCGAATCCAAACTTGAACTGTAAACTCTGTATGGTCTGAAGTCGAGAGTACGGGGCGCTCCAGCACTAAAGTGCTAGCTTGCTTTCCTTCGGGCGAATACGCGTAAGCTGGTAAATCGGTTGAGTCCATCATCGCATTATTTGCAGTCGCAAGTGACGTTGCAAGATCGAAACTGTCTTCAATAATCTGTTTCCGCGCCAGCCATACTCCCTGTTGCTCCCCGCGTGACCACCTCATACGCATAAATGACATATCTGAGCTGAATACAGCAGAGAATGGAGCTGGATTACTGCCTTTGCTGCTGCTGGGGATCGTCGGCACATTAACGTCAGCTGGGCGTTCTGTCCCGCACGTTGTGCACTTCTTCGCATTTCCTTCATTATTCATGGTACATGCGCGACAGTCCCAGGTTGGTGCTGAAATTGGAGCCATCGGTGCCACTGAAGTGGTTGGTCCATTTTCATCATGCAACTGTCTCCAATGCCCCTCCAATTCCCACGTCGAAGCTTCCATCATCTCCGGGTGCGTCGACAATACTTGCATCTCGGGCATCTGCTGGAACAAATATCCCGTTAACTCCAATTTCTGGTCCAACTTAGTATCAATCATCTTCGCCTTCACTTCATGCGCAAAGCAATTGGCCGTTGTCTTCAGCAGTACCGATCCTGCGTTCTGAGGGCCTCCATTGCCATGCTGGTCAGTGATAAAATCGTCCGCCACCCACTTTCCTTCAATAGACGGAAGCATTTCATCCAGTTTTTCCGCAGGTAATACCCATGCACTTGCTCTCAACAACCGTTCTGCTTCCGCAGCAGTAGGTCGATCAATACGCGACCCAAAGCTCGCCCTCATGGCTCTTCTCAACGTCATCGCCTCCGCCTCATATCCTCTGTGACAATGTTCCAATGCAGCACAGGCCACTAACAGCGGATGCACCAGCTCTTTGTTCGTGTCACTGTCCTCACTGAATAATTGCGCCAACTTCACGATTTTCGGCACATTTTTCTCGTACAATTCGGCGGAATGCTGGAACCCCGCTAGCACTTCAATGTACAGCCGCAACGCACGCTCCCGCGTGTCTTCCTGCAGGATTTTGGCGTAAATAGCGTCCAACAATTGTGTTGACACGGCGTGCAGTACGTCCCAGCGCTTAGCCAACTTGAAGCTCTTGACCGTCAAGTGTGCAAACCGCACGAGCCCTGCGCAATTCAACGACGGGTGCACTAGAAGCACCCGCAACACGGTCACCAGCTTATCAGTAGAAACGTTGGTGCTGGCTAGCAGCAGCGCCAGATCTTCAGCTAAAGAGAGAGTGTCGCTTGATGTGGAGTCTCCGCATAGTGCGTCCCAGAACTGTAGCTGCTCTGCGGTTAGCCCCAGGGCCGCGTCAACTTGTTGCACTCGTGTATTAGCGTCTTGAGCGCCAGCGGAGGCTGTCGCGGCGGTGCTGACGGCCACGCACGCGCCCAGTAAGACGCGGAACTGCTCCGTCGCCTCCATCCCCCGATGCGGAATGAAGGTCTCTTCCCCCTTAGGATTTCTGAATTTGACGGGCACTTTCTAATTGGCTAAAAATCATGATTAAGCAAGAGTGGTCATTTTATGAGGAGTTTCTGCCTGCCAGTCAATAACGAGCTTTGAGGAGCATTGAGCTGCTATCATGGGCGGTAAAAGTCGCGCTGCGCTGCGTCGCGAGAAGAAAAGGAAGCAAAAGGGAGAATCAGCTGCGTCTGGCGTTTCTGTGTCCGGAGTTTCGACCTCGAACAAGCTCCAGAAGCAACAGCAGAGGAGTAAATACGACAGCGACTCGGACTCATCGGACGATACGAATGTTGCTGCCGCCATCCCGCTGCCGTCGCTGGAGGATGGAGATACAGTCCGTGACTTTGTGAAGGAACTGGAAAGGCAGCAGAAACCCACGGGCAAACGCGCGCGAGCAGAGGTCGAGCAGCATGCGGTGGACCAGCGCAAGAAGAGGTACCGAGAGGAGAAGGCGGAGAAGATCGTGTGGCGCAAGTTTGACAGGGAGAACCAAGCGTTCGAGAAGTTCTATGAGCGATGCCTAGGACTGGAGAAAGAAGAGTTTGCACGCTTTCTGACCTGTTTAAAGGAGCCGTTGCCCGTGCATCTGCGCGTCAATGGCAACTACACGAGTCTGAGTGAGATCGTGACGGGGTCGTTGGAGCTGGACTTCGATTTAAGGGAAGTGACGGTCCCTACGCCTGTGGGAGGAGGCGAAATGCACGTGAAGTTTGGACCTGAGCCGTGGGCCCCCGAGAAGAGACTGTGGAAGCTGTCGGTGGATAGCAAGGTGTTCCGCAAGGTGGAAGGCCTACGATCATTGAGTGCGTACGTGCGCGCGCAGGGATCACTAGGTACGCTGCTTCGACAGGACCCTGCTGCTACAGTGCTGCCGGCTTTCTTAGATGTTCAGCCTGGCCAACGTGTGCTGGATCTGTGCGGTGGTGGGGAACATCGCGCTCCAATTGTAGAGGAGTATCTGTGTCCTGCTTCTCCTGCTAGCGCGGGTATTGAAACCAACTCGAGTGCTACAAGCCTTCTGGTTGTGAATGAACGTGATGCCACGGCTGCTGCTTCCGCTGTGCGGAACTTGACGCGCACGCTGCCTCTTGCGCGCGAACTCGTCGTCACGGCGCATAAGCCAGAGGAATTCCCTGCCCCCGAGACTACCGACGCGTTATTTGACCGTGTGATTTGTTGCGCTCCGTGCTCTGGAGATGGCCTGGTTCGCAAGCTTCCAGAGAAGTGGCGTACGTGGAGTCCCGAGCAGGCGTTGGCCCACCACCCAAGTCAACTTGGTCTGGCTGAGCATGCGCTCACTCTCCTGCAGACTGGTGGTTCTCTGTTGTACAGCACACGATCTCTAAATCCGATTGAAGACGAGGCTGTGATAGCTGAGTTGCTTCGTCGCTCAAAGGGTGCGCTAGAGCTCGTAGAGACTGATGACATTCTGGATGGACTGGAGCGCTCGCACGGGCTAACCCAATGGGATGTTCTCGACTTGGCTTCGTTGGATGATGCTCCTGAGGACCAGAGACATCGTCTCCGTCAGTCTATGTGGCCCCCAACAGCGGAAGAACGTGATGATTTGCATCTAGAACGCTGCGTCCGCATCCTGCCCCACCAGAACGACACTCACGGCCTTTTCCTCGCAGTAATTCGCAAGGTTCGCGAGTCAGAAACTGTTGCTGTAGCTGTGGGGCCTTCACTGCCCAAGACAAAGGCGTCTACAGCGCCCAAAAACAAGAAGCAGGCGAAGGCTGAGAAGCCTTTTGGTAGCTTCACCACTATCGACCAGAAGCACCTGCAGTCGATCCGGTCCTTCTTCGCGCTTCGCAGCAAGTCGGCTTTCTTGGAGAGGGCGGGTATGGCTCGCCAGAAGCGTGCAGTGCATGTGGTGACGCCTGCCGTGGCAGAGCTTGTGACTAGCCAGCTTCGTGGACGTTTAAGTATCTACCACGCCGGTGTGTTTGTGCTGAGACCAGGTACTGGAATCGAGGCTGTTGCTGATGAGCTTACCGACGATGGTGCTCGAGCGTTATTGCCGGAGATGAACGCCCGAGTGTTGAGTTTGCCACAAGATGAGTTCGCTTCGTTCCTGGAGTCACGCGAAATGTGGCTCAAGGATGCTGGTGAACACGCACGTGAACAGCTAGGGGATATGACCGAGGGTAGCCTTGCTGTCGCTCTGGACGACATGGAGCCTGCGCAGACGGGTGACCGAGATATTGTGTTGGTTGCCGTTAAGCGGCACAATTCTTGCTCAATCGTGTCGTCTCCTGCAGCGATCGCACGTATCAAGGCGCTCTTAGAGGAGCTGAACGATGCTGGTGGCGACGGCGAGGACGGCTACGACTCGTTTGAATTCGAAGATGAGTAGATGACAGGTAACAAGACATTTTTTTGCTCTCATTATGCTAACCTCCGACCAAACTACAGTAAGCCTAGTCTTACTTTCCAACGTGCTGGGAAATGTACTCCAGAACAGTATTCGCCTCCTCAGCTACACCAACGCCATGCGACTGGAACGGCATCTCGGAGTATTCAGGGTTTACACGCACAAGTTGCACTCCGTCAGTGTATGCGATGCGCTCGTTGGGCAGGCGAATCACCCCTGGGGTGTTAAACCCAGCACCAACCTCAAGGATCGCGAGCTTCTTGCCTTCGTTACGCACCCGGTCCAGCACCCCAGCAAGCCACTTGTCATACACAGCACGACCTTCCTCCAGCGCGCTCTGCAAGAACGAATCATCCACACGCAGGAGAAGGAACATCCTACCACCACACTTAGGGCATTTTGGAATTCCAGTGGAGTCTTCGATCCTGTACGTCTTTGGATTGAAGCTCTCCAGCGCTTTCTCCATGAACGGACGAGAACTCCAGACGCTGTCTTCACTACAAGGCTTGGTGCACTGGATGCGACCGTAATCGCCCTGCATGAGGTAGATAGACTTGCTATCGAAGCCTTCCTGTTCGAACATGCCGTCCGCGTTGCTTGTCTTGATGAATGCAGAGCCGGGATTGCGCTTTTCAAACGTATTGAAGATGTTCTTTACGTAGTCGTACGTTGGTGCTGTGCGGTGACGCACCCAGTCGAATCGGGCAATGCTAATTTGCTTAAACAGGTATCCCCACATGAGCGGTTCGTCCCATTTCGTGTATCCGATCGAGCTGTACATCATACGGAAACTCGGGATGATCTTCCTGATTCCTGGGTGGAATTTCTGCATCACTGCTTCAGACGTGTAGTCAAGACCAGCAGCAGCCGAAAGCCCGGCACCAGCCGACACCAACAGGTAATCAGCATCTTGCACAGCTCGAAGGGCGCTCTGCAGTGTCGTAGAAACTGGAGCAGAAGGTAAAACCACGCTATCCGGACACTTGCTCTCGATGTAGTCCTTGTACAGGTCGTAGTCGCGCTTCAAAAACGTGTTGAAGATCACTCTCCACCCACGACTCTCCTCTTTGTGTGCTGCCAGCCACTCCAACACAGCCTCGGCAGCAAGGGGCACAGCTAAATCGCTCGGGAAAGCAAATAAACCGGTGGAAATGCACGGGAACGCGATCGACACTTGCTCCTCTGTGTGCCCAACCTCCTTCAGCAACAAATCCAGCGACTTGGTGTAGCACGACTGCAGTTGTTCCCGTTCTGCAGCAGTAGGTTGCGAGCCATGGCGCAATTGAGGACCGACAGTGTGAACCACGTAGGTAGCCGGTAAAGCAAAGCCTGGTGTGATCTGAGCGTTGCCCACTGGTTCTTCATGCGCCTGACGAGACATGATCTCGTGACAAGCAGCACGGAGACGGGGTCCGGCCATACTGTGGATCACATTGTCGATGCACTTGTGTGACGGCTGGAAGCATCCGAGCAGCGCCGAGTTAGCAGCATTAACAATAGCCGTAGCTTTGAGTGTAGTGATGTCTCCCTTCCACAGTGCAATTTGCTTTAAACCGTCCGCACCATTAGACGACGAGGACATGACGGTCGGCAGTTTGCGAGCGTCCACGATCGTCTTACGCTGCGTGAGCTCGAGGTTAAGGAGTCCGTCCACTTGGCTGTAAAGCTCCTCTTCTTGCTTACAGTCGTCAGTGTCTTCTGGAGGCGGACGGACGACGAGAAGGTGGTGCACGATCTCTCGGATGTCGGAGCCCGACGCGTGATGCAGGTGGTGCAGGCCGTACCCCGACTCGGTCAGGAGTCTCGAAGCGACTGCACGCAGTAGGGAATTGTAAGATCCTGATGGGATTGATGGGGCCATGACTGGTGTTATGTGTGACTTGAGCTGCTCGTAGCAAATTGAAAACTGAAGCGGAAGTGCATGCGAGGAATCGACAAGTTGCTGTGTTCGTTGACATGTCCTGTTTACGGGATATTCGTCCGTATGAGTCCCATAAATGAATGCTGAATGGTCCATCCCATAAATTTCGAGATTGCCAAACATGGCTACATCTACCATAACCAGCGCAGTACCAAAAAATAACGGAGGAACTGGTGACTCCGTGGCTCGAGCACAACTACATCCCCACGAATCGATTCAAAGTGTTACGACGACACATTTACGGCCTTGTGCACCTTGTAGTACTCATTATACAAGCGCCAAATATTCGAATCCGGGTTCTTCATCCACGTCTCCTTTTTCATCTTGAGCATCTTGAAGATCATGTAAGGTTTCGCTCCTTCATCCAGCCACTGTTTAAAATGCGCGGTCTGCAGCTCTGTCGCCAGTTTTGACGTGCGTGGATTCTTCTTCGCTGCTTCAAGCATCTTCGCTATCGCTTCATCGCCGTAGTTCGTCGAAAATGTATCGATCATACTCGTTTTTTTCGTGGGGAAATTCTCATTGAACCGGGTCATGTAGTTGACCCAAAGACTCAAACTCGGGTTGGTCAGAAGATTCTCCAGTCCACTGTCAAGTCTTAACAGCTCGAAAATATTATCAGCAGATTTGCCTTTACGCAGCCATCCCCGCATCTGCGCAACCTGCAGCTTCATTGCCATTTCCTTTGTACTTGGGACCTGTTTTGCTGCTAGAAGCATCTTCGCCAGTCCTTCGTCTCCGTATCGAGCCGCTAACGTTGAAACCATTGCAGTTTTCGGGTGCTTTTTGTTTGCTTGGGTCATATAGATAACCCACTTATTCCACTGAGGGCTGGCAAAAAGGTTTTCCCCCGTTTTGTCAAGCTTCAGCATTGTGAACACCTCATCCCCCGATTTCCTGCCGGCTAGCCATAATTTGAGCTGCATCTTCTCGGTGAGCGTAGAGGCCGACTTCGCTTGCTTCGTCAACTTTGAAACGCCAGTGATAATGGAATTTCTCTCTTCGTTCTTTGAATCCACACGTAGATCTCTCCTCAGAAGTCTGTTGCTACGAGCGATGACCACTTGTTGAACCTCCATCGAATTGACTTGGATGCAGAGAGCACTAAGCAACAACATTCCGATATAGCGAAGAAACATTGGTCTTGGCAGAGCTTTTGGACGTCGCACGCGGGTCGTGAAGTGACAAGGGAATTGTATTCGGGATAGTAAAGCATGTTTTGCTTCTCGGACGACAGCGGTAAAATAAACAGCATAAACTTCCGGCACTTTTTCGAATCCCAAGATGGGACCATCGGGACCGTCGAATCATTCAGCAGTGAGTTGTTGCCATTACTGTTGACGCTGCGAGAATCACTGCCGATCCGCAATGTGAAACCCACTCGCCACATCCACAGTATATTCCAATGTAATCTCCGAGTACGCGTACTCTGGGTTCATGCGAACCAGGTAAACTCATATTGTGTATTGTATGTAATTCCGGAATGCGAAGAACAAAAGAGGTGTTGAGGCCAGCGCCAACTTCCAGAATTACAGGAATTTACGACCTTGCTGCACCCGGACCCAGTTACAGTATTTCTCGTTTCGGAGTGTCCCTCTTTTATTCCACATTACCGGTACGCAAAAAGTGTCGTCTTCACGCAAGAAGGCAATCAATGTTTGCAAACGACCACCGGGCACGTGTACTGGTACTAGTACTTCTGGATGGCGGCTGGTTTTTCGATGATGCTCTTCATCCATACCGGTGTATGACGATTGAGTTGGCAGCATTGTCACAGCCTGAAGTGTCTCCTGTAGGAGGCAGAAAAGGGCATTTACGACCGCCATCCATCACGTGTTTAGCTTAGGAACTGGCATTTGATCGGGCTCGTTGTATGCTTTGGTTATCCAGATAAAAAGATTCCAGATAAAAAGTTTGCATGTACCGGGTTACATTAGAGCGTAACCTCCACCTTGCCCTTACTTTGTTCAAGTGTGAATTCGTACCCCTCATCGTTTTGCGTCCATTCATCGATCAGCTCAAGAGCAGCAATGGCCGACCTGGAGCAGCAAGCGACGCCGTCCACCAAGACTGTGGAGGATGCACCCGCCGCCACGCCTACTTCTACAGAAGTTCCTGTGCGCGAGCGTCGCGTGGG